>SNQJ01S0163665.1:13809-26761 GCA_010110895.2 Picea sitchensis | reverse complement strand
TGGTGATAAATTGACAATCACTGCAATCTTTGCAGGATATACTAACAAGCCTTGTTTTCACACTATATGGCCCAATCGTATCCCAAAATATGTCCCAAAGATAAACTTCTTGATATTTACTGATATCTGACACTGAAAACATCTTTCCAACATCAGCCTTAATACCTCTACATGGTCTTTCAACAGACTGTAGACTATCCAATCATCCAGATATACCTCTAAAAATTGGTGGATGAATTCTTTGAATGTAGCTATGACTACTCTTGAGAATATTGTTGGTGCATTCTTCAGTCCAAAAGGCATGACTGTGTACTGGTAGGACCCCCATTCTATGGAAAAAGTGGTCTTGTACCTATCTTTTGGGGCTATCTTGATCTAATGGTAGCCTGAGAATCCATTTGTGAATGAGTATGCTTCTTGGCCTCCTACATTCTCTAATACCTCATCTGTGAAAGGGGTAGGGAAATGGTCATGTAGTCAAGAATCATTCAGCTTCCTCGGGTCGACACATATCATTATCCCTCCCTGCTTCTTCTCCTGAACTACCATAGGGATTACCCATTCAAATTCCTCCATTGGTTCTATGATTCCAGCCTCCAACATTCTGTTAATTTATGATTTTGCTTTTTGCTTATATATTAGGTTCATTCTATATGATTGTTTTCTGACTGATCTAGCCTCAAATTTGAGAGGTATATTCATCTCTCCTAGCTCTCCTGCTATGCATTTTATCTAAGTAGTCTCCAATGCTGGCCATTTTGGGATTCTCAGTTGTCCCAATGTTGACTTTCTTCACCTTGATCAATGTAGAAAACACTTATGATTCCAGAGGTGGACCTTCCACCCCTCTTTCACCTTTTCACCTTCAACTTATGTAATCTAAATGTTGTGTGGGTCATCTTCATATGGTGCTTCTTCTTACACATGGTAGCATGACAATAGTTCTTTCATTATCTGTCTGTTCTATTGTTGATACTCTGTTATGAGTTCAACCTCTGGTTCTTGAATGAATATTACCCCTATGATATTTTTAGTGTTGAATCTATGTTGGGTTTCTTGTGTTCAAATGAGAAAGTGACTGTAAAATTCTGTTGTAACACTGTCCATTCTACAGTGCTTCTGCATGGTTCGTGGTCTACATACCAATTTGTTGTAATCCATTCCAATGTGTGAATAAAGTGTTGAGGCCATTCTTCTAGTGGTGTCATTCTCCATAGTGTTTTTAACTTCTCCAAGTGTTCTATTGGTGTCCCCTGTCCATCATATCTCTGAAGATGGTTTCTTCTTTTTTCTATGCCAAATCTGATGCACAATAATCTCTTACATTGGTACTAGTCCTTTATTATCTCTTTGTTTGCACCCCACCATCTTTCAGGTGTTTCCTTGAGTGTTATGTCCAGATCTAAGAGAAACTGATTTTCTAACACTTCATTTTCGTATATTGTGAGGAATTCCTCTAAGTCATTCACCCCATGAAAGCTAGGAGGTTCTCTTATCTCTGTACCTACCCATCTTACTGTGTGATCTATTCTTGCGCACTTTCTTGTGGAGACTTCAAGTAATATCTATTGTCGATTCTCCAACCCTATATCTTATTCTAACGTGCATGACGTGATACTTCTCCAACTAATTAAGCCATCCACAGTTGGATTCACATAATCTTCCTCTCGCGTGGTGGTTCTGTATAACTAGTTAATTTCCTCCAAGCTAAACAAGTGGGTTCTACAAACCTTTCTCCTTCTAACGGATCCAATGATGTAATGAATTTGTACTTTCCTGAATTGAAAGTCATCTTCCTCATCTTTAGATTGATTATGGCATGATTATCAAATTCCCAATCCAAGCCAAGAAATGATGGATAAAGTGTTGTGTCATCCACTATTTCTAATACTTCGAAATCGAATTTAGTGTGCACTCCATCCAGATCTGTTGTCACACCCTTTAACCTTCCAATTGGAAGAACCTTGTGTTGATTTGCTAGTTTCAGCTGAACGGGTGAATATCCTAATGTGGGCTCTCCCATACATTGTCATGTCTTCTTGGGTAGTACGTTCACTTAGGAGCCTAAATCTAGTATGATATCCCCGATGTTGAAATCTCCAATGTTGGCATTCAATCTGAATTCTATGCTTGTTCTCCTCCTTGTATGCAAATGATTAATTGTTTTCTGTTCGAGCTTTCCCTCTACTTCTATGCGATATCTTTCTAACATATTTTGTAACACTTTAACAGATGATGGATCATTTAGTAGTTTAACACAGGATTGCAGAAAATCATTTATGGTACTTACTTGTCCTATAGGATGTGATTTATTAGTGTGATCTAGTGATGAAGGCATCTTGTACGTTGGTACATCCTAAGTATACCATGTAGTTGATGTAGATGCAATTTATGGCTTCAAGAATTCTTTTTTGGCTTGCTTGAATATCTCCTTTTCATTTTGCGCATCAAACAGATTCTATGGTTCAATGTTCTTCTTTACCCATTCATGTTGTGTTGGATCATGTTACTATGTCATCTCTTGTCTTATCCCCTTTGCGTGTAACTATGTTGACATTTCTTCCATCATCCCTTGCTTCTACAGAAATCCATTGAACATTCTAATTGTTCTAATTTATCTTTTCCTGGATCTTCCCCAATAGTGTCAGATAGTATTATGTGTCATGGTCAGATGCATGAAAATGCATACATGCTGCAGGTGGAAGTGGACATTCTCTTGCATAGTTTCCTGGTTGTTGACAGTTATGGCATACCATCAGTCCTCTACCTCTTCCAAAGCCTCCTCTACCTCCTCCTCCACCTATGTATCCAGCTCGATCTCCTCATGGTGTGTTGTACTATGGCACTTGGTTATAACACTGCATGGCATTATATTGTGGTTGCGCGGTATTGTATTGTGGTTGCGCAATGTTATATTGTTGTGGCACGGTGTTATATGTGGATGGTACTTGGTTAAACTGTGGCACAACTTGCCCTTTCATCATCTCTTCCTACACCCTATAGGTTTCTGATGTTCTTTCCCTCATCATATCCATTTTCCTTCAATCTTTGTCATCATGGCCTACTGAATTGAAAAAGTTGCAATATGAGATCTTAGGCGTTGTATGGTAATTATGCATCATTGGGTAGTGATATGGATCGTGCCCTTGTGTATTAAAAATCTCACACCATAGTCCTCCTGATGGAAAAGGGTTTGGCAGTCATGTTGCCATGTACTGCGCAAACATTAGGCATTTGTTCTTGTGGTGTCCTTCTGTCGTACATGTGGTACACCAAACAACTTCTCTTTTTCCCTTACTCATGTTCTATTTTAATTGAAATGTTAGATTCTTCAGGTCTTCCTTGAGCTCCTCTATTGCTGGATCTGTCTTCTGATATTGGTTCTCTTCTAGTTGCAAGGTTTCTTATAGAGCCTCTGCCTGGGTCTGAAACTTCTATTGTCTCAATGGGTATTTAAAATGTCGTAGCAGTGAATTGACAAATAAGTGCCTATGTTGCATATCTATCATGACATACTTCATATTTCCCTTCAATTGTTTGAATATTTGGTTTATCTCCCAGACATACTCTCCTGTTTTTTGCCTAATCTCTATCATATCATTCATGTATCGATCCTTTGAGATAGGATTCTGGAATTCATTTATCAACATCTTCTTGATATCCCCAATCGTTCTGGTTGTTCCTAGTGGACTATTTGCAGCTAAGCTCATGTACCAATCCAGTGTGCAGTCTCTTAGCGTGATGGATAACTATGCAAGTTTGGTATTCTCATCTATGATTTTCTTTGCTTCCCAGATATTTTCACAGATAAACAAGTCATTCTCAAGGTCCTCTGACACCTCTCCCTTGAATTATGGTAACCTGATGGTGGGATCATGTCCTTCCATCCTGAATGTTGAACTACTACCTCAGTGTGGTGTAGATCCTTTACTACTGCTTCCTGAACTGGATCCCCCAGTTGTTTCTCACTATGTATATGTACTTCCTGTTGCGTTTCTTCCACTTAAATTCAGTTTTCTAAATGATGGTGTTATTTCTGTTGTATTAGTCGCACATGGGTTTATAAGTTCCACACTGACACTGATGTGGATAGGAGTTCTGCCTCAGGTTTCTTCTCTTGGACCTATTTTCTTCCTTTCATATGTCGCACGTAGGATTGCCTCAATCTGCTCCAAAGCCTAGAGATCCTCTACCTCTTCTTCATCACTTGCCAAGCCTTCCCTCATGGCTATGGCTCTCTTCTTATTATTTATCTTATATTGGTAGGGTACTCCACTCCGTGTTCTTCCAGCTGTTTCCATGAACTTCTTGATTAGATATTCCTCCATCATGATTGGATCCAAGGCCTCCTCCTTCTTTCCTTTTTTCATCTCTTCCTCCATTTATTCATCTCTGGTTAGTGATTCCCCCCTTCCCCCATGCATGAAGGGAAGTTTAGTTGTCTCAGGCCATTGTCATTACACCTTTGTTATACAGTAGCATATTTATGGAAGTGTACAATGATCTGATATACCTACCTCGAGGTCCCTTTAGGAACTCTTGCTCTGCTGTGTTGTAAGACTTCGCAGTATCTACTACAAATTCTGTGATAAATCCTGCAACAATGTTTTCTAACCATAAATCTATTGCACGCGTAAACTTATAGTCAACTTGTTGTAACTGCACAATCTCAACATGATTCCATTCTAGATTTCAGATTATATTTGTAGGGTGGTTGTCTTTAAACCTCAATATCCACTCCTACAACACATGAAGGAAACCACAGAAAAATACTTCATGCAAGTCAATGAATACGTACTTGTCCAAATATTTGCGTGGTGTTAACTTTGGGTTTCTATTATCTTTCTTCGCAAATTACAACTCCTTTTCTTTCAACCATCTCTCGATCTCTACCTTCGTTGGGTTCCACGATCTCAACATCCCTTTTTATATTCTCATTTTTTTAACGTTGTGTCATCAGATATTCATGACTCTTCAATAGATCTCATTCATTCAATCCCTTTTTGTTCCAACTGGCAACATAACCATTTTTTGGTTTTCTACTTCATCCTAGCTATCATTCTTGGGCTAACCCAAGTTCAAGTCCTGCTTTAGTTTCCAACAAAACCCTCCTTAAAAACTATCGGCCCTCCTGGTAACCCAGAAAGAAACACAATGCACATGATGCACTGTGTAGTCTCACCCGAGATAGTTCTTTGGGGTGGCTACAATGCTCAAGTGCTTGCAACCCAGGAATGAGTGGGGATCTATGCTTGAACCCTTTTTTATCTTCATTCATTTACTAGATCATACATCTAGATTTATTATACTTCCATTCTTACTCATGCATGTAAAATATCATATCTAACTAATTCATTCCTTCATTTATCTAACACCTAATCATCAACACCAAGAATATACATAAAATTCAGTCACATAACACATGGTATACCATGGTTCACCCCTCCTGGGATACATCCACAAATATTTAGCTATTCTTCTCTTTTATTATCTTTGGTCCAAAACTATAGAGTCACGCACATTAAAAATCTTCATCAAACCAGGTCGAGATATTACAATGAGGAAGACTATATCGCACTATGCTCCTCAGCCTTTTATCTAACCCTCAATATCTACCCTCATCCCTCTCCTCAGCTCAACAACTTACAAAAATAGATCGGAGTAATAGTATGACACAATGACAACAAAACCTTAGAACTCCAAAACCTTAGAACAACAAAACTCTCGACCGAGAATAATGAAACCGAACCCCCTACCTAGACCTCCTAGGTACCTATTTATCAATATTTTTGTCTTACAAACCATTACATTCTCTTACCAAAACCCTAACCCTATCCTAGCTAGGTCTTCTTGCATGTGTTCCTTGCATGCCTTCCTCTTCTTCCTGCGCATCTGTTTTACATGTGATTCTTTTTATGCATGTGTATATGCCTTACATGTGTTGATCCTTCTGCATGTGCATCCACCTCCCACTTCGTGATTTTCCTTCAAATCTAGCTTACGCCCAACACCTTTCCCATTATTTTTTCATCCTTTCCTCCAACACTAAATCACATGTTGACTTCCACCCTTCATTCCATAGAGAGGATTTATTTGGATATTGAGAATTTTATAGGCTAGTAACTTCTTTCTTCACAAGAGATTTAATAATACAATTAGATAAATTATGTGTTCCTTCACACCCGATCCATGAGTGAACTATGCCACTTGAGCATATACCAATGTGAATCTTGAATGCACCTCTAGTTGAACTAGAAAATGTTTTTCGGTCATGGTCATAAAACCTGTCTTTGACACTCAATATATGAATTAGTCTCTAACCCTTGTTAACACTATATCCCATACTAAATTTGTGATGAAATTTGTGTTGTGTCAATCCCCAACCTATTTTGTTTCCATTCCCAAATATCCATGGCCACCAATTTTCTATCATAGGAAAGGAAACTACAAGGATTTTCCAAATAATAGATGCATTGACAATTTTATTGAGTCTCTTTATCGACTCCTCTATAGAAAGTGTTTCCATGTATTTATAAAACTTCAACTCTTTCCAAATAACTTCAACATAATTAATCCTTCAAACACTTTTAATGATAATAAATTTAACAAAATTAAATATATTTTTCAATCCCCACTCCCTAAATCATTAGGCTTAGATAGCCTCTCCCATTTAACTAAGGGAATGCCATCCTTGTCTTTATTACTTGTCTATAGAAAGATAAAACATTACTTTCTAATTTTCTTAGCATGTCTTTGGGGATATACACCCAGGAATGCCAAGATACATGGGTTTCTTTGAGTATTGACTTTACAATATTCAATATCCATCCTACGGATAACCACCTAGTATTCCAAGAGGAACTTCTTCTTTCAATATTATTGTGCAACCAAAACCAATATTTGAACCTATATTCATTCATTTTTAAAACAAATCCCAAATACTTCAACCCCTTGTTGAAATAAATTACCTTGAAAGGAATACAAATGGGTTTTTCCCTCGGTTGTGACTTCACTATCCTCTTAAAATAAATTGAATATTTTTGCACATTCATATGCATACCAATGAATATTCCATAAGTCCCTATAAAAATTTTAAAACCTTGTGCATATCTCATTGAACCATCACAAATAGAAATTCATGATCCATAAATAGAAGGTGATTTAGAATCAAATCATTGCCCATATCGATTTTGTTTAACACACCAATGAATATTTCATGGATAAAGCATATACTAAACCCTTCTACTACTAACAAAAGAAAAAGAGGTGACAAAGGACACCCTTGTCAAAAACCTTGTGAAAGGGTGAAAAAATTGATTCCAAAACCATTGATAAAGAAAGAGAATAACATGAATATAAACACCCTTGTACCTAGTTAACAAAATCCAACTTAAACCCTACTTGTAGTAGCATCAATTCATGGTACAATCGAGTCATAGACTAACCTTATCATATCCTTTAGAGACATCGAGGTGGATGATGAATGAAGGAACCTTTATGACCTTCATGGAGTTCTTTCATTCTTGAGCTATCTTCATATAATCATGTATCTACCTATCATTTAGGAATCCAAATCATTCCTTTCACACAAAAGGAAAAAATAATGACATGATTATTTTGGTTTTGACCTTAGATATGATTTTTTAAATGGTATTGCAAAGAGAAATAGGATGCAAAAAATTAAATGAATTAGTTGAATCTTTCTTAGATATCATTATCAAAAGGGTGGAGTTGAAACATCCCAAAATATGCCCAAATCTCCTTGATTCCTTAACAATATATATAAAACCATTCTCCAGTAGGTCATAGAATCGTATGCAAAATTATGTTGGCCACTCATTGAGACTTGAACTTTACACTTTTTGGAAGGATGTAACTACTTCTTTAATTCCTCCTAAGAGACTTATTCCAACAATTCAATATTCTTATTTTCACTCATAAATATTTTTAAAATTAAGAGAGTTGCACTATTTATGTTATTTTGATCCTAGAGGGTTCTTTATAAATATTATGGAAATGACTAACACCCACCTCTATTATGTCTTGGAATATTGAGACCCTCTTCCCATTCTCTTTCTAGATATCCCAAATGGTATTAGATTTTTTTTGTCATCTTGTCATAGTTATGAAAAATTTAGTGTTATCATCACCTTGGCATAATCATATAACTCTTCTTTCCTACATCAATTTGGTATCCTCCCAATCCATGATGTATTTCTTAGTGGAATCTAATACTTTGAGGGTCCTTTTATCATCATGATTCAAAATCCCATCTACCTTAGAATAAAAAATTGAGATATGTGGCCTTGAACATTTATTTATTGTCTCTCTGAGTCTCTAAGCTTCCTCTTAGCCCACTCTATAGTTGTTTTTCATTCATTTTAGACTGGCGTTGAACATAAAGATAGTTGATTATTCATCATTCTCATTAAATATTCTCCATTCCTTCAAATTATATCAATTAATTTGAATATGTAAGCCAATGTTAGTTTGTAACACCCCTATTTCCCCCAACTTGTGATTAATCATAAAATAGGATTACCATGCTAAGGCATGTGGAAAGTGTAAATGTATTATTGTTTGAGTTGCCAATAAATGACTGTGGGGATGAAGCCTTGAAAGTACTAGCCATGATATCACTAGAGGAAATATTGTGAAAACTATAAGAGAGTGTTCATTATATGAAATAACCCCAAATTTCCCTTGATGGGGATAATAAATTTCCTTCGGATCCCAAGGAGAGAAACCAGTTAATGAAGAAAGGACTAGTGGTTGAATTATCATCCACTCCCATGAATTAAAGCATGGTCTGACTGTAGAATGTCAGCCTGAAGTACCACCAGGTATGACAGACCAAGCTGACCCAAGTTCCCTTCTGACAGAAGGAACATGATCGATCGAGAACCATCCCGGGGAAAAGAGATAATAAAAATAGGTAAGGAGAATGTGCGAATCTCTCAAGTGAAGGATGGACAGAAGGTTGTGATCTTGATGTTGAGTGAGCATCTGATAAACCTCTCCTAGGGCCATAACAGATAGAGAAATCTTTGAACATTGCAGAGAACAGAACCTGAGAAGAAGTTGAAACAGAGAAAGAATCCTTGAGAACCGCCAGAGTTCCCTGGTGATATCATGGCTTGGCATGGGGGTGGCCAGAGTTCTAAGAATGAATGCCTTTGAGCCTATAGTTGGGTGGAAGGATGAACACCCACAATCAGTTAGTTGGCTACCACCTGTAACAGATAAGTAATCACATATCTTGTGTATTTAAGTGGTACTATGAATTAAAGTTGGATATCCTATGAATGTTGTAAGGATGGATATGTTTTCTTAATTATTTATACTGTACCCTTTTGTGTCTGCTTGAGATAATAAAAATAGGTAAGGAGAATGTGTAGTTCTCTCAAGCGAAGGATGAAAAAAAGGCCGCAAGCTTGATGTTGAGTGAGCATATGATAAACCTTGCTCAGGGCCATAACAGATAGAGAAATCTATGAACGTTGCAGAGAACATAACCTGAGTAGAAGCTGAAACAGAGAAAGAATCCTTGAGAACTATGAGAGTTCCCTGGTGATATTATGGCTTGGCATGGGGGTGGCCAGAGTGCTAACAATGAATGCCTTTGAGACTATAGTTGGGTGGAAGGATGAACACCCACAGTCAGTTAGTTGGCTACCACCTGTAATAGATAAGTAATCACATATCTTGTTTATTTAAGTGGTACTGTGAATTAAGGTTGGATATCCTATGAATGTTGCAGGGATGGATATGTTTGCTTAATTATATATACTGTACCCTTTTTGTGTCTGCTTGATTGTGTAATTAGGCAAGTAGGAAATTGCATGATTTAGAAGTGTTTTTATACTCGTAAATTCTTGCATATTGTGGTGGCTTAATCCAAAGCCATGAATTGTGAGTTCGTCGACCATGGGCAGAGTGTACTTATGAAGTCTGGAAGTTCCAAAGTCAATTGGAACCGTCCATCATTAGGGTTGATACGTGGCGTAAGATCCACAACTTCAGAGGTTTGTGGACAAGGAGGAGGACAAACAACCGAAATAAATCCTAGTCGTTGATCGCCAGGGGGATAAGTGTCAGGAGATCATATATTTTGGGTAAATGCACATCGAAAACGAGTGCATAGAAGCTTGAAACTCCCAAAAGATGAAGAGTTGAAGTAGATCTTGTTCGTCGGCCAACAGAAGATACGTGTTGATAGATCGAAGACTTCGGGGAAAAATACTTCGGAGGTTTCCAAGTGAGGAGTGAAACAAACTCCCGAAGACCCGAAATTTGGAGAGCCGAAGTGCTGAAGAGCTGAAGAGCCGAAGTGTCGAAGAGATGAAGCATCGAAGGGTCAAAGATCCAAAGAGCCGAAGGTCTCTGGACCGTTAGATTCAGAGAGACACATGGTGATAGATCGCAAGCTTTGGGTAAATTACATTGGAGTTTCAATTGAGAATTGAGACTCCTGAATCTCGAAGACCCAAAGTGAATCTGGATCGCCATATCTAGAGGGACACGTGGAAGAATTTCGTGGACTCCAGATAAATCTGTTTGAGAGTTTTCAATTGATATTTGAGACTCCCGAAGTCTGGAGAACCAGAGAGTCGAAGTAAATCTCAACCACCTGATCATCCGAAGTAGATCTCATTCGTCATATCATTCAAAGTAAATATCAAGCGTCGGATCATCTAAAGTGAATCTTGACCGTCTGATCCAGAAGAGACATGGCATAAATCTGTGGATTTTGGGTAAAGGCCCGAAGTAAGCCTCAACCATCCAATTCGATAGGATACACGACAGTAAGATGCATACGTCGAGGGGGAGTGAAAGTTGAGGACTGAGAAATCCAAAGTCCGAAGACGTGAAGGAATTGCATGCGTTGCTCCGAGAGGGACACACGTCAGTGGATTATCAATTCTAAATAAAATCCATTAGGGAAAAATGAGAGTTGAGATTTGAGATTTCCAAAGTCCGGAAATCCGAAGCGACGAGAGCCATCAATGTGAATGTGGACACGCGGTGCCAGATATAGAACTCTAGAAGAAAAGAAAGGAGGAAAAGGTCCAAAGACACGGAAAAGATCTTGATTTTTGATCGAGGAGGGAGCTTAAGGACCATTGATCTAGTTGAGGAGGCCAAGGTCCCGAAGCGAGAGCAGAATCGTCGATTGAGGAGGATGCATGGCAGACGATCTCCCCTTTCAGAGAAATATCTCCGAAAGAAATGAGAATTTGAGAACTGAAACTCTCGAAGGCCGGACTTGCAGAGGAAATTGTAGCCACACATATGTAGTGACAGGTGTCAACAGATATTCCACTCTGGAAGATTGACATATGAAAGAAAGGAAAGTTTGATACTTGAGAATTCCGAAGTCCGGAATTCCAAAATGAATCATAGCCGTTGATTTGAAAGAGGTCAGATCTGATCCTCATATTTGAAAGGGATAGATCTGAGCCGTCAATTCAGAGGCACCATCAATATCATGAGATGGATAGTCCCATAGATTTTTGGGGATTGGAGATGCTTGAACTTTAAAAAGTTGAGGGTGGGCCGCAATCCAAACCACGATTTTGAAGAAAGGACATGTGGAGGCTCAAGGTGAATTGCGAGGCGAAAATTAGTTTTGTTTCAAACCACCCTTGGCCACGCCCGCAATCGTGTGGTTACGTAAGGACATCGCCTAAGGTCATATCAAGGAAGGGGATTATTAGAAAAGGAGCTAGCGCCCAAATTATGATATTTCACATGTGCGAAGAGGAGGGTCGTGGGTACCTTTAGAACTGCAACAAGAAGTCGAAAGGGTCTGCATATAATTAAAGAATGAGACCATCAAGGTCTCAAAGAGTTTTTTGGCTCCAAAATCGAAGATCCTTGACCGGGAGGTTGGACTGGTTCCCTGACCTTCCAAACTAGAAACCATGGATGGAGAATATGTCCTTTAAGAAAAGCGAAAATGTTTATGCCCCATCGTGGGTGTGCTAAAAATTGGCATCAGAGCATGGTTACACCACTTTTCCTGTTTGGGCTCATGTACGAGTCGCGTAAGGAGGTATTGTTTTTTGCATTTACTCCTTGAGGAAAAGGACTGCAGATTTAACCTATGATTTTGGAAATTCTTGTTAAATTTCAGTAGAAGAATTTTCTTTATACCTTTGTCAAAGTGATAGCTACTCTTACTGGAGTAGGGATATGCTAATTAACATTTATAATAATACTTGAATGTGGATAGCTTAAGGTGGTAGGGTTTTGTCAAGAGAAACTGAAGCACGAAGGATGGATGACCTGGTGTTCGTAACACTACTTCTAAGCATGGGAAGTTGGAACTTCAGCCATTGATGATGGTAGATTATATAATGGTTAATACCTTTATGGGCTTAAGGAAATCAGATAGGATTAGGTAGGATCCCTGGAAATTATAGTTACTGCTCCATATTAAAATCAGAGTATATAACTCCTCATGACTTGAGAAGAGTGAGATGGGTAAAACCCTATGGATGTTGAGGCAAGAAGGTTTTCTTGCTAGACGTTGTTGTATAAAGAGGAAAGTGACCCTGGTTAGTTATTTCCTTGAGAAAAGGAAACATCAATATGAGATATGATTGTGAGATTAGTCCTATAAGTGACTGAAATCTCAAACTAAAGGACACTAATGATGAAATTAAACTATCAAGTGAATGCATGAGGTAAAAGAGTGCAAGCAATGCACCTACTTATACACGAATGTGTATACATGATCATAAGGATGATTGGAAGATCCTTGGGAAAAGGATATAGAAGCCAGATATGTCCATGTGTGTGAATGACATGGAAAAAGTGCTAGCAATAAGCTAGCATGATGAATACTTATCTCTGTTTAATTATTCTTGAGTACATGGATTTAATGCATTATGGAGCTTCCTAATATGAAGCCTGATAGTAATACCATTTAGATATGAATCATATTAAA
>SNQJ01S0163665.1:0-13799 GCA_010110895.2 Picea sitchensis | reverse complement strand
TGTGGAAACATTTGAGGATAATGTGATGAAGTGCATAAAGATATGCTTGGACATTTTGAAGATGTTTTATGAATTTGAATTTTATGATACATACATTTGGTTCAATATTACAACTAATGTAATTGTGAATATGATGATGCATGCTATGTATAGAAAGGAGTTGGAGTTATTGAGGAAGACAATTGCCAATGATGGGCAACCTCAAGAAGAGGATGACCAGGAGAAGGTTGCAGTTGAAAGATTGTTGATAGGGCTGTAAAAGTCCCCATAAAGCATTGATGATAAGGTAAAAATCAGAAAGAGGGTGCTAGCAGCCAAGAACCGGTATAAAGATATTCGTGCCTATGTGGCACAAGGTATGAAGGGATTTGGTAACAATCCCTTCTGAAATATTTTATTGTCATAGTGTTATGAATGAATTTTTGAATTGTAGTTGTATGCCTTAGATACCCAAGTAAGGTATGATTCAGGAAGGAGAACCTGAATGATGGAGGTATGAACCTCTGATAGTAAACACTGTTGGTAACCCTTGGAAGAATTCATGAACTGATATGTCGCAAATGCATTGACCAATCAATGAATTCTTAAAGGCATTCATGTGAAACTTTTGAGTTCATGTGTACTGATTTGGGTTCGTGATCGGCCTAATAGAAGTCAGTATGGTCCTGCTTTAAGAATGAAAGAAAATGAATAAGCCATGTGGTGAAGAGGTTGGTTAAATTCCAACACACCATGGCCAAGAACCTATCATAAAGTGTGACAAACTTGAAATCAATGCAAGAGTGCGTTGGGTATGAATGTGGCCATGAATATTGGCACATTTGTTAAATCCTTTGAAATGTTGAATTTTGTTTTACAAGGTTTGGTATGTTGAAATGAGGCATAGGCAAGGAATGGGACTCCATTTCCATGTTTATATAGATGTGATGAATTGTTAGTATGCATGGTTTTGAATATGTATATATACATGGATGCATGGAAACTAACAATTTGTTTGGCTGATTGAAGTTGAAAGTGCTGGAAGCAAAGGGGTCTTGGATATGGCACTATTGTAAGCCCATAAGGAAGACCAATTGTTGCTGAGCCAAACCGCTATAGGAAGGAAATTCCCATAATTATGAATCTGGTTCCTATGCGAAACATATATGAGAACATAATGTGGAATTTGGAAATATGCAGATGACAAGTTTACAATAAAATTTTTGAATTCAAAAATTTATAATGTCTCATGAATTTTTGTATACCTATGATACAGGTGCAAGGGAAAGATCTGTGAAGAGTGAAGAGATGAGAAACTGAGCTCTCGGGTTCAAGGGAGAAATGTGGGAAATATTATAATCATATCGCATGAAATAGAGACTAACAGTTTGTTTGGTTGTGTAAATAATGAATTGCCAAGAGAAGGAGAGTAACCTTCATCCCTATCTATTATGGTACCGGGAGAAGCAGAGTAAAATTTGTCCCTATATATTATGGTACTGGGAGAAGGAGAGTAGCCTTCGTCCCTATCTATTACGGTACTGGGAGAAAGAGAGTAACCTTCATCCCTATCTATTATGGTACTAGGAGAAGGAGAGTAACCTTCGTCCCTATCTATTACGGTACCGAGAGAAGGAGAGTAACCTTTTCCCCTATCTATTATGGAGCCGGGAGAAGGAGAGTAACCTTCATCCCTATATATTACGGTGCCAGGAGAAGGAGAGTAACCTTCGTCCCTAACTTTAGCTGAGACGAAAGGCTGTCAAGATGTAAAAGCATGAAAAATGGCTACTGCTGAGCCATGAGAACCCCGTGGTAAGCCATGATCGCCTAGAATATGTTGTGTTGAGGTAACACAAGACGAAGGGATGCCTCGATAGAGAAAGTTTGAGGGACGCCTAGATTGTAAGACTCGATAGAGTCTCTAGAATTCTTCCTATGGGAGAAAACCTTGGAAAGGCAAGATGGATCACCTGAGAGACTGTATAGTAGAGAAGGGGATGCGTGAGCTTGGGCCTAGAGGGTGAGTTACCGCAAGGAAGATACGACCCTAATAGTTATTTTAAACTATTGATTGGGTTCATGCACATGATGGGTAGTTCTTCGTGTGCAAGAAAACCTTGGCAAGGCAAGATGGATCACCTGAGGGACTGTATAGTAGAAAAGGGGATGTCTGAGCCTGGGCCTATAGGGTGAGTGACCGCAAGGAAGATAAATCCTTGATAGTTCTCGTGAACTATTGATGGGGATCATGCACCCAATGGGTATGTCAAGGAAAAACAATGATCATGGATAAAAATCCAACCATGTGGATACAAATCCACAAACTACGCAGATAATTATTATGCTAAGATTAAAAAACTTTCCTAGAAATTTTTATACAATGTTATCACATGAGACTATGATTACTATGCTTGTTGTCCAAGAATTATTGAAATAATGTGTTTTTGAGAAAGAACATCAAGGACGATGTTCCTTTAAGGGGGAGGGTATTGTAACACCCCCATTTCCCCCAGCTTGTAATTAATCATAAAATAGGATTACCATGCTAAGTCATGTGGACAATGTAAATATATTATTGTTTGAGTTGCCAATAACTGACTGTGGGGGTGAAGCATTGAAAGTACTAGGCATGATATCACTAGAGGAAATATTGTGAAAACTATATGAGAGGGTTCATTATATCAAATAACCCCAAATTTCCCTTGATGGGGATAATAAATATCCTTCGGATCCTAAGGAGAGAAACCAGTTAATGAAGAAATGACCAGTGGTTGAATTATCAACCACTCCTATGAATGAAAGCATGGTATGAATGCATAATGTCATCCTGAAGTACCACTGGGTATGACACACTAAGCTGATCTGAGTTCCCTTCTGAAAAAAGGAACATGATGGGTTTAGAACCATCCTGAGGAAAAGAGATAATAAAAATCGGTAAGGAGAATGCACAGAGCTCTCAAGCGAAGGATGAACAGAAGGCCGCGAGCTTGATGTTGAGTGAGAATATGATAAACCTCACTCAGGGCCATAATAGAGAGAGAAATATATGAATGTTGCAGAGAAAAGAACACAAGCAGAAGCTAAAATAGAGAAAGAATCCTTAAGAACCGCGAGACTTCCCTGGTGATATCATGGCTTGGCATGGGGGTGGACATATGTAATGATCCCAAGCCAATTTTTTTGCGTGGAATCACTAAATAACCACTGATTTGTTTATTAAGTGTGTGTATGCAGGTTGGCCATCAACATTTCAGCCTTAGTGTTTATTCAGTTATTCAACCACAGATTATACAAGAATAATTTCCATCATATGAAGAACATAAAAAATACACAAGATAGGAACCATAAGCAATAACTGAACTTTATTATAAGAAAGCAAGCACCTGATACAAATAGAGAAGAAGATCTGGACTATCCTCAGATGAATTCAAGACAATAATAGAGCTGCATACAAAATTCTCCTGGAGATACAAAGAAAGCCTCCCAAAGGTTGTAATAGAATATGAACGCTCAACTACAAAACTAGGGTTTAAGCCCAACCCGAAAGCAACTAGTACAGGCCTATTGGTGCTGGTACGGTCTGCTGAAGATGGTGGATACCAAGGGTTCAACCCTCCTGAAGATGAAGTCCCCCCAAATGCTACCAAACTCCTCCGAATGATAGATCAAGGCAATGGAAGCCTCCTCCTAAAGTATGGAGCCAAAACACTGAAGCCTCCTCCTCAACTGCGAAAACCCTAAACTGGTACGACCCTCTTGAAACCCTAAATATGACCAATAGTATGACCTAGTTGAATATGGGCTTAGAATCTCCTGAAAATCTCTAAGATGATATATCAGGTCACCACAAGCCCCAGAGATAAGTCTCAAGCTAATATCTAGCCTATGGCCTTCTATATCTGAGAAACATTGAATCACCAAATCGTCCTCCTCCTCCTGAAATTATCTCAACCTGTAAATAGATGATAGGGACATGGTAACTCCTCCAAGAAACCCTCAAACTGATGAGCAAGGCTTTGCAAGAAAAACCCTAATGCTGAAAACCATCAAAGCTTCCTCCTTATGCTGGATCGAACTCTTCTTCAACCAATGGTATCCCCTACAAGAAAACCCTAGCTAGTATGACCCTGCTGATCGAACTAGTATGGCCCTGCTAGTCCTCTTGAATAGATAATAGATGTAGAATGGTGTGGGTGGATTATTTCAACCCCGAGACCAAGCTTGTAATAAGGTGAGTGGAATATTTCACCACTGAGTTGTTCACTAGGGCTTGTAATATCAAAACCCTCAAAACTGTATGCTTAAGAGCATCAACAAGCAAATATCAAAATCCAGAATGAATGAGAGGTGCGCCCTAGCCTTCTCTTTATACTTTTCTTCTACTTCCCTAGGAACCGAAACCCCCACAGAGCCCGAACCTGCCTGGCTCAGCCAACAACACCTTGGCACCCTGCCAAGGGGGAGACCACCCTTGGTGCCCTGCCAAGGACGTATGCTTACTTTCTTGCCTCAATTATTGTATCCGGCTAGCTTCCTGATTGCTTACCTTTGCTCAGTGACTTCCTCCTCTTAGATGTTGCCCGTAACCTAAAGGTTCTCTCTGAGTCGCCCTACCGAGTCTTTTTCCCACCTCCTTTTTTAGGTAAGTTAACCCCTAAGTTTAACTCTTAACTCAACCTCCAACGCTTCTATTCCTTCATTGAGTTATCTTTTTAACTCCTTTTACCTTTTTATTAAGTCAACTTAAGAATATAACCTTAGTTTGGTTGAATTTTCCCCTCAGTGTGAGACTATGGCCTAGTGCGGATGCCTAGGCCACTAAGTCTTCTCAAACCTCTTCATCAAGAGGTGGGGGACATTACAGTCTCCCTTGCTAGAAATTTCTTTCCCTCAAGCAATTCCAAACATGTTTAACGTACCACTGGTTCATTCTCCCACATGACATCCTCAATGCGTAGATCCTTCCATATGATCAAGTACTCTTTGATGCTTCTCTTCATGAGCCTCTTCTCCCGAACTTCTAGTATCTCTTCCAGAATCAAAACAATCTGCCCCTCTTCATCCATGGGAGGTAGTAACTCAATGGGTGTGATGTGTTGGTTGATGGCCCTCTTCAGGCAAGACACATGGAAGACATTGTGTATCATGCTGCCCCGTGGGAGCTCCAACTCATAAGATACAACCCCTATCTTCCTGCTAACCCTGTAGGGCCCAAAGAAACGTGGATGTAGCTTCTCTTCTCCGCTTCTTTTAATAGAAGCCTACCTATATGGCTGGAGCCTTAGATAGACTAAGTCACCAACCTCAAAAGTATGCTCAACTATGTGCTTGTCTGCTTGGACCTTCTGCTGGTTCTGTGCTCTCTATAGATGATCCTTCATCTCTTTAAGGATGTCTTGGCTCTGCTGAACCCAATCATGTACCATTGGTGCCCTACTGTCACCAAAAGAAATATCTAAAAAATATAGTGGGTCATAGTTTTATAAGGCCCTGAATGGTGTCGTTCCTATGGACACATGTTGGGTGGTGTTGTAGTAGTACTCTCCCAAGTGCAACCATCTGACCCACGCTTTCTGCTGCCCTGCTACATAATTCCTGAGGTAGCCTTCTACCCACTTGTTGACTATCTCAGTTTGCCCATCTATCTAAGGATGATAGCTGGTACTAGGGTTCAAGGCCGTACCAAACAATCTGAACAACTCCTGCCAAAACGTACTCATGAACTTGTTATCGTTGTCACTGACAATGGTCTTGGGTAGGCTGTGTAACCTGAAAATCTCCCTAAAAAGTAGTTTGACCACCTGTGTTGCACTGAAGTCCGTGGATATGGAGAAGAAGTGTGAAAACTTCATCAACCTATCCACCACTACAAAAATTCATTCCTTCCCTTAAGTCCTTGGCAACTCGGTGATAAATTCCATGGATATGATTTCCCACTTGTGCTCTAGAATGGGTAAGGGTTGCACTAGTCCTGTTGGGTGAGTGTGCTCATCCTTGTTCTCCTGGCATGTAGTACACTCCTTGACATGATTTATTACATCCTCCTTGAGGCCCTTCCATGAGAACCTCTCTCTCACATGCCTGTAAGTCTTACTAATCCCTTGGTGCCCTGCCATTGGTGAGTCATGACATGCCTGCAACACTTTGGCCTTGAAGGTCGATCCAGGAACCAAAAAGATTCATTCCTTGTAATAGATGAGGTCTTTTATAATCCTGAAGTTATAATCCTATACATGTCCATCCAATCGCTGAAAAGGGAACTGATCCTTTGCATACTCCATCACCAAGTGGTACTTCCAGTCAACCGATACACCTGTCATGGAAAAGATGGATGGCCTCCTAGATAATGCATCAGCCACCACGTTTTTCTTCCCTTTGAAAAATTCAATGCCAAAGTCATAGGCCTGTATTCTTCTTACCCATTTTTCCCGCCTCTCATTTAAATCCTTATGTTCCAATAGGTATTTGAGACTGTTATGATCTGATTTGACCAAAAACCGTGCACCTACCAGATATTGTCGGAATTTGGCTAGTGTGTGCATGATAACCAACATTTCTTTGTCATAAATGTTGTAGAGTAGCTCAGGACCCTTGAGTTTTTGTCTCTCATGGGCAAGAGGGTGCCTATTCTGCATCAATACGACCCCTATACCTTCTATTTAGGCATCACACTCCAAGGTGTAAGGTAGGCCGAAATCTAGAAGGGCTAGGACTGGGCACATGCTCATCACCTTTTTCATCTTATCCATCATAATTTGAGATTCTTCACTCCATTTGAAGGTTCCCTTCTTAGTCAAATGGGTCAAGGGTGCACACAGCTGAGAAAACCCTTTGACAAATTTCCTGTAGTACATTCACATGCCTAGAAATCCCCTTAACTCTGTGAGTGTCTTAGGAGTAGGCCACTCCATAATGGATTTTATTTTCTCCTGATGTACCTGTACCCCTTTTGCTCCAATGAAGTGTCCCAAGTAAAGTACCTCTATCATTCCAAACTCACATTTGGACTCCTTAGCGTATAGTGATTCTTCCTCCATGATAAACATAATTTGGTCCACATGTCGAAGGTGTTCCTCCCACATCTTTCTGTAAATGAGCAAGTCATCAAAAAATACTGGCAAGTGCTTCCTCAACTATTTGTTGAACACATGGTTCATGCAAGATTGGAACGTGGTTGGGGCATTGGTCAACCCGAAGGGCATCACCAAGAAATCATAATGGTCGTAGTGACACCTGAAAGTTGTTTTTGAGATGTCCTCCTCCCTCATAATGATTTGATGGTAGCCAGAATGAAGGTCAATCTTTGTGAAATAGATAGATCCATGTAGTTCGTCTAGCAACTCATCAATCCTTGGTATAGGGTACCTGTTTTTTATTGTATTTTTATTCAAGGAACGGAAGTCAATGCACATACGCATAGTCCCATCTTTCTTCTTAACCAACACTACTGAAGAAGAAAAAGGGCTAGAGCTCGGCTTGATGTGCCCCATGTCCAAAATTTCTTTATGGCTTTTTCTATATCGTCTTTATACTTCTTTGGATGCCTGTATGGTGTGGTGATGACCGGTATAGCTGCTGCCTCTAGCTCAATGATATGTTCAAACTCCCTATCTAGTGGCACCCCTGGAGGAATCGGTCCAAACACTTTGTGGTGCTTGTCAAGGATCTCTTGGATCTCTGGGGTGTAGTGAACCTTACCCTGTTCATCCACACATGATGAAATCCTGCATTCTGCTGCATACACTATCTTATCTCTTTTGAAGATGGCCTCCATCCTCTTGGCCATGACTACCTTTACAACATTACCTGTCATGCCTCAAAGTACTACCTTTCGTCCACCCTCCTTTGTAAATGGAATCTTCATGGTCTTGTAGTTAGTGGTGATAGGCCCCAACGTACCGAGCCACTGAACTCCAAGGATTATGTTAGTATCTGGAAGGTCCATGACATAGACATCTTGTACCAGCTCATGCCTACCCAATGTAAGCTTCATTCCAGGAATGCACCTGTCACAAGGCATAGTGCTTCCACCTGCTACATCCACCTTGAATCCTTCAAACTCAACTGTGGGTATATGCCTCCTCTTCAACAATACCGAGTCAATGAAGTTGTGAGAGGCTCCCCCATCAATCAAAACTGATACCTTTTTCCCTTGCAAGACTCCCCTCATCCAGAAGGTGTTATATTTGGGAACTCCACTGATAGATGCCAAGGTGGATTTCTCGTCAGCCGTACTTTCCTATTCTGTGATTTCCTCCGCTGTTGTCTCAGTGGTTTCAGTTTCAATGTTATGTATATGGCTGATCTCTTCCTCTTCCTCGTTGTCTGAAGTGACTTCTATGTAGTGCACTTGACCACAACCCATGCATTTGTGTGTTGGGTTCCATGGTTCTTTGAAAGTGAAGCAAAGTTGCTTCCTCCTCATTTCCCTCCTGGTGTTCTCATCTACTCTGCCACGACCCCTGTCAAACCCCCTTGGGTCATGTCCTCCTTGGTTCATTAGAGGTCTTTGATCTCTTCCCTAGGTGTTAAGAGGTGGTCTAAGTATAAATTTTGGTTTGGTAGCTGGCCCTATGTCCCTCGTCCTCCAAATAGAATCTTGTAGATTGGTAGGCTTAAAATCCTTTACCCAACCCTTCAAGGGTTCCGTCAACCCTTCAGTGAAGAGCATCATAAGTCTGGTGGGTGATATATCCTGCACCATGACTCCTATCCTCTGGAACTCTTCAATGTATACCTCTGCTACTCCTATTTTCTTGAGTTGTGTGAGCTCCCAGAAGTGTAGCTCAGGGTCCCCTTGATCAAATCTTTCAATGAGTCTCTGAGTGAATTCTATGTAAGTCACTATTTGGTTGTGGCCTAGGGTGGTGATTCCATGATACCACTAGTTATGAGCTTTGTCATCCAAATACATAGTGGAAAATTTGATAGCTTCCATCTCCCTCATGGGGTTAATCTGTAGATAAGTATCCAACTTATGTACCCATGCTTGCGCTGCCATCTTGGTCGTACCATCAAAGTATGGAATTTCCATCTTCCCTGCTCTTCGTTCAAACTCATAACTACTCCTGTGGTTCAGCCTAGGCTTTTTTCTGAACTTGAGTTGGCAGTATTGATCCAGGTACATCTGCCTCTGAATCATCATATCCAAACCATGGTACTCCCTAGTACATTGTGCCATTTTCTCAACAAATTCATCCACCTACTCCTGCTGCACTTGCTCATTTGTGAATGTGGGCAAGTATGGTCTAGGGTTGGCCCTACTACCCATCTGTCCATGTGACGTACCCCCTCCATGGTTTACCTCAAGTCTGGGAGCCTTTTTTGGATTATACCTAGTCTCACCATGGGATCCTCTAACCTCTTTGCTTCCATACATATTAGGGTCTTTCCCTAGCAAGTCATCTCCATCAATAGTCGAGTGATCATCGACTGGTTCTCATCAATATTCCTCATATTCCCATCTACCTTCTTCAAGGTCTCAGTGATTTCGGCCTATACCCTTCAGTTTGTCTCCTGGATTTCCTATAAATGGTGGACCAGGTTGCCTTCTGTGAGGTTTAAGGTTTGTTGGAATTTGTCAAATTTGGCTGACAAGAAAGCCAAACCCTGTGGCTCATAGTCATCTCCCGATCCCTCCATTTCAGCTTCTGTTTCACTAACCTGCTTCTAACTTCTGCCCATAAAGATATCACTGTACCTATGCATGTGCTAATCCTCACAGGTTTGGAGGATCATAGCTCTGATACCATTGTAATGATACCAAGCCAATTTTTTTGCGTGGAATCACTAACTAACCACTGATTTGATTATTAAGTGTGTGTATGCAGGTTGGGCATCAACATTTCGTCTCTAGGGTTTATTCAGTTATTCAGCCACAAATTATACAAGCATAACTGTCATCATATGAAGAACATCAACAATACACAAGATAGGAACCATGTTGAGTCTCCATTTTGACACTTCTAATACCCTCTATTACCCCCTATCTGAGCTTATTTTACCTATGCTATGTATATATAATTGACTGTTTCCTCCACAAATACACTGAATGACCCTGTTCAAGTGCATAGATAGGTAACTTATGGTTAAGGCATGTTTTGTTTGATTTTATTGAGTTAATTCGATTAAAATAGTGATTTTTCATGATCCTAATCATTTGATCTTAAGAAGCATTGATCCGGTACCAACAAAACCGCATAACATTGATCTGGTGCTGCCCTGTGCTATTCCGGTACCAACCTATGTTATTCTGGTACCAGCCTGTGCTATTCTGGTACCAGTGTGACTGTGCTATTCTGGTACCAAACAAGTGCGCCTATTCCAGTACCAATGCGACTGTGTTATTCCGGTACCAAACGAATGTGTGTATTCCGACCAATTGTTATTTCTAGAAATCGTTTGTTGGACGAGTTTTCTGTTGAAGATTCCAAGAAATCAGCTGGATCAAAGTCTCCAAATTGGTTTTGATATCACGATAGAATTCATCACTCATGCACTTCGTGTCATGAGGATGAAATCCATTCCTAAAGATTCGATATGAATTTCCAATTATAATATTTTAAAAATAGTTTGATGCTTATCTTTAGATCTGGATCGTATCAGCCCACCTTCTTTATAAGGGATGTTGTATAGGAGATAGGATACACAGAGATACGTATGGATTTAATGAACATAATGATGCATATTGTTTTGATGTATGAGATGATGGGTTGTTGATTCAATTTACCATTTGAAGAAATGCAAACGATCTGTTGTGCAATTTCTGGGTATGATTAGAACGTTTTAGCCTGTTATCGTTTTAGAGGTACCTTGTTGGTTCGGCAAGGGCCCACCATCCCAACCAAGGTAAACCTACTTGTATATAATTTGTGTGATTATGTGAACATTTCATAGTAGTGTGTTGTCAATGATTTTAAATCCATTTGAAGAGTTTAAAATTAAATCATTTGTTTTGAATTGGTGTGAATAATTAATTAAATCGAATAAATATTTTCCTTTTCTAATATTGCAGATTGCTATTTAATTGTTTGAAGAGTGGGATTGTTAAGTAAATGATATTTTGAGTTTATGATCATAGTGTTTTCAGTATGTACATGAACCATATGACTTTATATCTCATCTTCATGCTCCATAATAAAGTCCCCCAGTCATGTTGAATTGTCCCTTGTACTAAAAAAGATTTGCTTCGTAAAACAGAGAGAAAATTGATTTTTGTTTCAAGAGTGGCTGGAGTTGATTGTTAATTATTGTTTTGATTGCTATAGGAAACAAGCTCTTAAGTTCATCTCTCTAATTCATAAGCCTGGAATGAATAGACTTGTCACCTAAGAATCCTTTGATTGACTGTTTTGTTTGAGAAGTTTTATTATCATTTTTCTCTGCTAAGTTTGAAGTTGTGTGAAGCATTTAGATAAACAGAGTGTTAATGGATGATTAGTTTAGTTGATACATGGGACAGATCTGAGTTCATCTTTTCGTTTCATGATCCTATAATGAACACACTTGACATGTGAGAAAGAACCTTTTCGATTGAGTGTTAGTAGAGAGTTTTACCATGAACTTTATTTTATGTTATTGTTGAAGTGTGCCCAGATTTGCTTGCTAGTTGTTGTTAAGGGTAGTAGCTACATATCACTAATTCAAAGTCCATCTTTCCACTTCATGAGCTTGTAAATGGACAAGGCATTATCTGAGCAAAATATGTTGAGTGCATGATTGCATGTTTTTCTTTCTAATTTCTGAATTGTGTGAAGAGTGTTATCTTTGAAAACGAAGTATTTTGTTATTGTTGGTTTTCTTATCTAAGATATACTAAACAGACATAGGAACCTATCTGTTATCGGCACATATAGTGCATCAAATCTACTGATTACGAATCTTGGTTGATAATTTATGTTTGGTAATATATTATGCAAATAATTGCACCAACATTTTGGCGCCGTTGTCGGGGAGTTGTAAACGGTAATAGGTAGTATTTGAATCATATTGATTTAATGGTTTTGGATTGGTTTTGTGGATGACCTAAGGGTGGAGAGAAGACGGTAAGACATGAGGGAAGAGCCCACGCATCCACTTTGGTGGGGTTTCTCCAAAGTTAGGTTGTCGTCTCTTATTTTGATGCAAGTGTGTTTTTATTTATGCAGATTTAGTTTTATTTATGATGAGCTAACTTGTGTGAACTGATAACCTGGTGACAACAGGGTCCCAGTAATGCAAGGAGTTCAAGTTTGGTGTATTTTGTTTTTGCAAATAGTTTTAAAATTTAGATCTTTGATGATAAATCATGTTTAGGGTGTTGTAAGAACCCCCCGAGTACTAATTTGTGTGGCGAGCTAGGGATCATCAACTAGCTAGAGTAATTCAAGGATGATCAAGAACTTGAAGAATGTTCCTCCAAGAATCTCTTCATCCTCCGAATGCACACATAATATTGGAAGGGTTTCAAAATCAGAGAAGGAATCCTTGTCAGTTGAAGATAACACTTAAGGGAGTGCTTCATGACCTATTTCTTCAAATTTCTTCTTTTTCCTTAAGTTGTTAAAAATGATGCATTCATGCTTTATCTCTACCTATCTATTTTAAGACCGCTATTTCACAAGGATGATTAATTAAGTGATATTTTTAATAGCAGTTGAAACTGAATGATAATTCCAAACTATTTTATTCATAGCTAATAATTCAAGTTTTGACATTTTCCCTAAATTTTATGTTTTTAAGCATGAATAAAAACCTAGTTTTAATTAATTTTATTGGTTTGTTTTTAGCAGATGTTCGCAACCCTCTGAGCATCCTTTTAGCATATCACACAGTTTGCATGAGGCCATGCAAAACCTCAAGCATGGGGGAGTGGTTGCTGAGACAATAGTAGTTAGGTTTATTTTTTTAATAAAATGGAAGTGGCAACAACAACAGTGTTTTTCTAGCATGATAAAAATTCATTTGTTTCTTCCTGCAACAACAGTGATTGCTATCATCTTCTATAGATTGATACTTAGAGTATTCCAACCACAAGGAGAAGTCTACAAATTCCAGTTTGTAGAAAACACCAACAAATTCTACAAAGGTGAAACCTACAAAAGTTTCAAAAGCACTAGGTCTGCGCTCATCCGGTACTCAGGTGATCTAGTACTGGTAATAAGGTGTCGGTAGCTCTAATCATATATTCAAGTTTTGTTGCTCGATTTAAATTCTTCAAGCAATAGGACGTATAAATGCAATATTTTTTCGTTTTACTAAGGAATTAGACTAATTATGCAGTAAACATATGGTTACTCTCAATTATTGCACGCTCCCTACCATGAACTTCTGCAAGCCTTCGTATACATCTCGTCACTCTGTTTCTGCCCCCTGTTAATTATTTTCATTTTTCTATTCCGGTACTGCAGAAACTTGCTCCATTACTTATCTGGCACTGATTCCAAAGTGATATGATCTTTTTCATGTGCTTAACATTGTTTTCACTTTAGGTAATCATAGGTATGGGCTAATCTCTTCATGTTCTTTCTATCGAGGATCATTTAAGTCTTGTGTTGAATTGTTTTTACTCTCATGTGCATCTTCCTCCTACATTTCTACACTCAACCGTAAATGAATCATCCTTGCTATCCTTTAAGAAGATATTTTCACATTTAGCTCTATATGATAATGGGTGCACTTGTCTTATTACCTCATCATTTTGAAGAAGTGATTGCTAATTAAATATCCATTGAAAAGTGGTGAGACCATTATGTCAAATAATAACCTAGTTGATTCAAACAAGTTTTTATCCAAGTTTATCTTTACAAGTTTTTCTTGGGAGGTATTGATGAAAACCT
>SNQJ01S0163662.1:17933-30841 GCA_010110895.2 Picea sitchensis | reverse complement strand
TGATCCTTGGATTTGTGCTATTTTTCAACATGCAAATGAATGGATGAAAGAATTGTTCTATGAAGTCCTTGAAGCTTTACTATGTTGAATATTTTCTCACCAATGTGGTCCATGATGTCACTGACTATGGGCTTCCTCCCTGGTTTAATTTCTGAAGTGCACAGGGAAACCTGTTTGGCTGAAAAACTAAGAACATGTAAACAATAACTGAGGAATATCTGAACATCCCTTCAGTTGGAAATCTGAATAGTTGACCATGAATGTTATCAACCAGAAATTGATTGAAATTAAATTTAAGTGAAACTCTTTCTTCTGTGGAAAATATGGATAAAAAACCTAGAATAGGTTCATCTTCCCATTCATTTGAGAAATAACCTAACAGGTAAGAAAACATGGAAATTATCTATTTTTCTTTGACAATGAAGATGGAAGATGAGTAGAGGGGATTTTCTTGAGCAATTAGGCATCTTATCGGAGAAAAATCTCAAAAATATGGGCTCTTTGGGGGAAAGTGATTTTTTGGTACCAATTGTTCAGAGCTTCAATGGAAAATGTTATAGTTGCATCATTTCTAGGGAGTTGCAACATCTAGTCAATGTCTTCAGAGTTGACTATGAACAGAGTTTTTCCAGAGGAAGAGACAATGTCCCTTTGGCTGGGTGAATAGCGAGCTTGGCATTTGAGGGAAAATTTGGTAAAATGATGGATTTGGGGGAACATGTACAGAGGTAAATTGGACTCCCAGAGTCCAATTTCATCACTCTGGTCCAGAAAGATGTCTTTTAGCCATGAGTGTAATTCAAAGAAGTCAAATTCACACTTCGGCTATGTGATTTTATAATCTTTATCCGCCAAAGGGATGTGGTCCATATCGATAGGAGGGGGATGGATTGGGTTCTCGAACATATCAATGGATTTGGCGTTGGGGAACATGATTGACATAACTTGTGGTAAAGTAAAGGTGGAAATGTAATTATGAGGGGAAAATACGCATGTCGACGGTGTGAGTTCATGGAGGGTAGTTTGACATCTTGTTTCAACACGGTGTCCACAATGTCTGTATCAACAAATGGAGTTATAGGGTGATGAAACTGGGTTTAAAGGTGTAAATTATGTGTTCGTTATTGAGTAGGTTCGTTATGGCGAGGTTAACAGTCACGGAGAATGTTTTAATTAGGTAACAAGTATGTAGGATGGGAGAGATGGCAGGTAGAAATAGGGTTACGGTGGCAGAGTGAGGTGAGTGGTATTTGTAGATTTTAACCTTGTACAATATCTACTGCAAACAGATATTCAATAAAAGAACATAAAAGATACAATGGAAAATACAAAAAATACACAAATAGTTTTCCCCTGGAAACCCAAATCGGGAAAACCAACATATTCTATATTCATTCATAGTGATACATTGTTTACAATACAATATACATATGAGAGTTAGAGGCATCCAAAACTCTAACCTAATGACCTAGATTAGTCAAAAACTCTAATTCCTTAACCGAAAATAGAAAACCATCGGTAAAGAAACCATGTGCCAAAAAACCACCTAAAATATGTGACATGTTTTCTGAGGCAGAAATTGTTTTCTTAGGGGTGTTGGCAGGTTTACATTTGGGAGTGAGCTTGTCATTGATGGAAAGAACAATGATGGAAGGAACATCGATGGAAAACGGGCTTCGAAGACATCGTAAGTCCAGACATGAGGAGTGCAAATATGGAAGACATATCTCGGGCATTAGATCTGAGCATGGGGTTCGACCGTCATTGGATCTAGGAGAACCTGCATGTTCTTTAAAGTGCAAGGAGAAGCGAACTTACAAAATATCAAAAGTAGGAGGACCTTCCATCTTCAAGCAAGGCACGTAGTCATAGATCAACATTTCACTAACTAGAAGTCAAAGGAAGGAGGTGCTATAACCCCTCAAGGTCGCAAAATGATCTCGATCATCGGTCCAAGAAGGACACATGGTTAAAGATTAGAATTTCACTAACTGGAAGGTCAAAGGAAGGAGGTTCCCTAACCTCTCAAACTCACAATATGTGAAATCACGATATAATCTTAGTAGTTGGATCAAGGACAAATCTGGACCATCGATCCATGAAGGACATGTGGAAAAAGATCATCCTTTCACTGACTAGAAATTCAAAGGAACGGGGTTCCCTATCCTCTCAAACTCATAATATGAAAAATCATTAAATAATCCTAGTCTTCGGATCAAGGACGAATCCGGATCGTCAGATCTAGGAGGTGAATGTGGTTGATGACATCATAAAGGATAGGTGGAAGACTACATCAGTAATGAAACGTGGCACAATCAAACAATGACAAGTATGAAGGTGATTCGGTATTTAGGAACCTGGAAATCACAATTCTGAGTGACACGTGGCAGCCACACAAATCATGTCATGTCATCGAGTGATGTCATTCCGGGAGTTTATTTTTTGGAGTTTTAGCATCAACAATCCCTCAAAGTCCTGAAAGTTGAAGTTATAGGGCAGAGGATAGTCATCCAATCACCACGGATCATGGACCATTGATCTAAAGAGAGAAGCACTCAAATGGCTATCCAATGGTCATATCTCATGGTCACATTGTTGAGAGATGGAGAGCAGAGCTAGAGAAGCCAAGCTCTATTTTGGATTTCATGACATGGAGAGTCAGGATGAATCATCAGAGAATCCTTGAAATGCGAAATATGAAATGCCTTCTGTCACAGGCTGTGTTCACCGTTGGTGGTCATGTGAGGGGAAGGAGCTAGCATTTGCTAAGCTCCATTTTGGATATTGTGACATGGTAGAGTCGATATACCTCAACATAGGATTCCTGAATTACGAATTACGAAAGTTTTTTATGGATAAGCGCTTGGTCATCATCAGTGGTCACATGAATGGAAGGAGATAGCATAGCTAGGCTCCATTCTGGGTATCGGGAATTCCAGAGGAAGGAGTAAAGGAGACTCACAACAGAATCCCTGAAACACAAGTTGTGAAGCACCTTTTTGATTAGGTATGTGGTCACAACCAGTGGTCTTTTGGAAAGGCATCCTACGCTTGGTGCTAGTTCACGTAGGGATCATTAATGAGGAACAGTTGATCTCTAGTTTCACCTTCGATCAAGAACTCAACCATTCAAAGACTCCAACAACCAAAGAATCCATACTTGACTAGCTGTAATTGCCAGAACGAAGTGATGGTGTCTGCCAGATAATTTGAAGAGTCTTCAGGGTGATCAATAAAGAAGAAGAAGAGTCTCGAGGCCACTTCCAATGGAGTGTAGAATCATCATAGAGTCGACTGAAAGATGGAAGGGGGTCGAAGACTGTTACAACAAGTCAAACCAAAGAACCTCATGAGAAGTGTGAGTGAACGTAGGAATGGTATGCAGTGGCATAGCACATGTAGAAGGCACAAGGTGCACTGAGACTATAAAAATGGATAATAGAGAAGGGATCATGTCACTATTGTTGTTATTAGTGCATGCGTGTAGAAGCATGAGTTGTAGTAGTTGAAGTATAGAAGAAGAAAAGAATAGAAATGCATATCCATGAGAAGAAGAGAAAGTTGAGGTGTGCATACTGAGACAGGGGAGAAGATTAGAAAGCTGGAGAGGATGCAAGCAGGAAGACACTAATGCAGGCAGAGAAGAGCAGCATAGCATAACAATGATAATCCTAGTAAGCCAATAACAACTATTGAATCATTGTAATAAATTCACAGAAAAAAAAAAAATTATATTTCAGGGTGGATGGAAGGTGCTAGGGAGGATTGTTGTCCTCAAAGTTTCAAGTAGGTGCTTGAACACAGGGATTTATATATTCCATATGGTTGCATCTAGAGAAACTAGGGTGGTGGGGTGGTGCAAGGGAGAACATTGGTTCTCTGATATATAGGTCGGTGCCTATATGACTGGAAGTTGGTGCTTCCATCTAGTTGGTGCTGGAACATTCATGGAGTTGGTACTTCCTTCTAGTGGGTGCTAGAGAAACCAGAGAGTTGGTTCTCTCAGCAAGTAGCGGCTTGCAAAATAGAGGTTCTAGCCTTGTTATGCGTTGGTTCTCATAAGAATGATAATGTATAGAAGATAATTATCATATAAAGAAGAAGAGGTTTTCACCCTTTATGGGTTTCCTCGGGAATATCTGTCTCTATATTGTACATGTGTGTGATTGATGTTGAATACTCTACTACTTATTTATTGTGATAATCATTGAGAGCTCTGTAATGAATTTAAAAATGGATATAATTATTTAAGAACAGTAACAACTGATTCACCCCCCCTCTAAGTTGTCCAACAATTGCTATCAGAGTCAGCCCCTTTTATCTAAGGGTAGATCCTAGAGCTTAAGCATGTCAATCTATGAAGGAAATTCAACCAATAAGCCCCCTCTATTCAATGGAACAAACATTTCCTTCTAGAAAGTTAGAATGAGAACCTACATAATGGCTTTAGGTGCAGATGTCTAGGATGTGGTAGAGACTGGTTATGTAAAGCTAGTTGTACTAGCTAATAAGGATGACAAGCTAGAATTCAGCTTCAATGCTAAGGCTATGAATGTTATTCTGACTGGGCTTGCAGAAGCAGAATTTGTAAAAGCTATGATTGCCAAAGAAATGTGGCACAAACTCATTAGCAGTTGTGAAGGTAATGAGAAGGTAAAGGATGCCAAGCTTCAAACCTAGAGAGTACAATTTGAACAACTAAATATGAAAGAGGATGAAACTATTGGAAAGTACTTTCTAAGAGTTTAATAATTGGTAAATACAATTAAAGCAATTGGTGAAAAAATTGAGGAACCCTCTTTAGTTCAGACAATTTTGAGATCTCTACTAGATAGGTTCAACCCGAAGGTCTCTGCTATAGAAGAACTTAATGATCTAAAATCCTTGGAGTTTGATCAACTTCTAGGAACTTTGACTGCATATGAAATGAGAATAGTTAAATATAAACCCACCTCCAGAGAAGCATCATTTAAAGAAGACAAGAATGAGGATTCTGAGCCTTATGAAATTGAAGCAAAATTTGTGAGAAGACTGAAGAAGGGATCAGGAAAATACAAAGGTAAACTACCTTTCAAATGCTTCAACTGTGGTAAGATAGGTCATTTTGAAAATAAATGTCCTCACAAAAGAAAGGATCAAACATATGATGATGAGCAGAAGCACAAACACAAAAATTTCTTTAAAAAGAATAATTTTAAGAAGAAAAGTCTTTGTGTAAACAATGATGATGATCCTTCAGATGATGAACACAATGACTCCTCTATTGAAGATAAACTAAATGACTTCATGCTTATGGACAAAGAGGATTATGACAATAAAATCACAGGAAGTGATGCTAATGAAGAAGAAGTTGTGGTTGATATGGAAGGAGAACTGATCAGTGCACTGGAAGAGATTGACGGACCCAGAATTAAGAAGAGAAAACAAAAACGATTGTTGATATAGTTCAAGAAAGGCAGTAAAGAACCTAATGAAGAATTTGTCCTACTAAAAGTGGAATTAGAAGAGGCAAAGAAAATAGAAGACATTCTGAAACAACAGTTATCAGAAAATAAGGCAAGATGTGAAGCTCTTGAAAAGGAAGTAGCGAAAACTAGGAAAGAGTTGGAGAAGTTTCAAGCATTGTATCATCACAATCTATCAAGTATCAAAGACTCTAAAGAATTGGCAACCATTCTGAATCAACAGAGAAACCCAATGCTGAAAACAGGTCTGGGTTATGAAGAGGGATCAAGTAGTGATCAACCAAGCAACAAATAACCCATCAAGTTTTTCAAATCTACCACCAGTGACAACAAAAAACCTGCAAAAACAAAAGAAGATAATCAGCTGCCTAGGAGGAGTAATGAAAGAGGTGCCAAAACTAAAACTATAGATCAGAGAAATAATGTACTCTCTGTTCAAAAAAATCATCATCATGGAAGAAATCAACCTTCTCAAAGAAGACAACCATTTTCTAGGTACAAAGGATTTTTCTATGGATATTGTTATTTATGTTCTAACTTTTGTCACAAAGTTGTAAACTGTTCTTTAAGATTTAAATATGAGCAATCAAAATATTCAAGGAATAGATATATGCCACAACAAAGAATGAGACAACCAAGTAATAAACAATCACAGACTGTAAATAATGTGATGGATGGATAAAGGACACAGGTTAAACATAACAATCGTTATGATCCTTTATTCAATGAGCCAAAATGTTACACCTGCCATACTTTTGGACATAACTATGAGATAGATTTGAACCCCTATGCTAAAAATGTCAAGGTTTGGAAGATGAAAGAAAATGACAAGTGTGGACTAGTGATGTCATCCCAAAGATGACAGAACCCCTGGTATTGATAGTGGTTGCTCCAAACATATGATGGGAGACAAAGGTAAGTTTGTATCTCTAAGTGAAAGAAAATTAGGAAAGGTAACCTTTGGAAATGATTCTCTAGGTAAAATCAAGGGTGAAGGGATGGTGAGTCTAAGTAATGGAAAATGAAAAGCCCAAAATGTTTTTCTTGTATATGGGCTAAACCATAATCTGCTCAGTGTAATTAAAATGCGTGACAGAGGATGTGAAGTGGTGTTCACTTCCAAGGACTGCAAGATAAAGTTTGTAAACTCAAGACAAGTAGTGGCTAAAGGCATAAGGATAGAAAATAATGTATATGTGTTGAAAGAAGATAGAGAAGAGTGTCATCTAATCAAACATGATGAGATCTGGTTATGGCATAGGAGACTTGGACATATAAACTTTCACCACTTAATAAAGCTCAAAAATATTGAGGCAGTAAAAGATCTTCTGAGAATATCAAAGCCACAAGATTCTATGTGTAAACCCTATCAAGTAGGAAAGCTAACCAGGACACAGTTTAAATCCAAGAGCTCTACTAGTTCATATGGATTTATGCGTACCATCAAGACAAGAAGGAACAATCAAAGAAAACTACTTCATGCTGATCATTGATGATTACTCCAGACTAACTTGGGTTGCCTTTATCAAGGAAAAAGATGAAGCATTTGAGAAATTTAAAATATTTAAGGCTTTAACTGAGAATCAAATAGGAAAGAGGTTAAAGGCAGTAAGATCAGACAGAGGAGGTAAATTTATGTCAAGTGAGTTCAAGGAATTCTATGATAAACATGGGATCAAGAGAGAATACACAATCCCAAGAACTCCACAACAAAATGGAGTAGTTGAGAGGCAAAACAAAATAGTTCAGCAAATGGGCAAGTCAATGATGAATGAGAAGAACATTGGTCAAACCTACTAGGTAGAAGCAATACACACAGGAGTCCATTTTCTTAACAAAACCCACCTCAGACCACACACTGACAAGACACCCTATGAACTATGGTATGGGAGACCTTCTTCAATCAAACACATCAAAGTCTTTGGGAGTAAGTGTTACATAAAGAATGATGATGAGAACCTTGGAAAGTATGATGATAGGGCTGATGAAAGAATCTTCTTAGGGTATGATACAAGTAGTAAAGGATACATATGCTATAATAAGAGGTTGCATAGATTGGTTGACTGTATTGACATAAAAGTTGATGAAGGAATCCCAGTAAGAGAGGTGAACAATACTGAATCAACAACAAAGGATATAGATGAAGTTGAAGTTGAACAGGTCCAAGAATCAGAACAAGAAGACTCTGATTCAAATGAAGATGCAAATATTCAGACAGACTCAAATCAACAGACAACATCAAATTCCTCCTCCAGAATCACTCAAAAGAATCACCGTGCAAGTTAGATAATTGGTGAAAAATTCAAAGGTGTACAAACCAGGAGAAAGATAATCAAAAACACCGAACAGTCACATATAGCCTTCATATCCATGCCGAAACCCAAGAATTTTAATGAAACTAGCAAAGATGACCATTGGGTTCTAGCCATGAATGATGAACTTGATCAGATTGAGAAACACAATACATGGGAGATGGTTCCTAGACATGAAGGTAAAACTATCATTGGTTCCAAATGGATATTTAAGAACAAAATGAATGAGAAGGGACAAGTTGTTAGGAACAAAGCAAGATTGGTCTGTAATGGCTATGCTCAAATAGAAGGACTTGATTTTGATGAAACATTTGCGCCAGTAGCAGGACTAGAAGTGATCAGAATATTTCTTTCCTATGCCTGTCATAAAAGGTTTAAAGTTTATCAAATGGATGTCAAGTCAACATTTCTAAATGGAGATTTAAAAGAAGAAGTTTATATGGAACAACTAGAGGGTTTCAAACTGACAGATAATCCTCACCCAGTATGCAAGCTGAAGAAAGACATATATGGGTTAAAACAAGCTCCTTGTGCCTGGTATTATAGACTGGATAAGTATATCCAAGACAAAGGGTTCAAGAGAGGAATAGTTGACAACACTCTATATATCAAAACAAAGGGTAATGACTTACTCATCGTGTTGGTATATGTAGATGACATTATCTTCGGATGGAATAATGATTCATTGGTACAATGCTTTGCTTCTTCGATGGAGTCTAAGTTTGAAATGTCTATGATAGGGGAACTATCATTTTTTCTTGGTCTGCAAATTACTCAGAAGTCTGAAGGAATATTTCTTTCTCAAGAAAAAAATCTAAGAGAAATGTTGAAAAGTTTTCAAATGGAAGATTTTAAACCTCTGGGCACACCTATGGTTACTGGATGCAAATTAAGAAAGGATGATGACTCACCTAATGTTGATCAAAGTTCATATAGGTCAATGATAGGCAGCCTATTGTATATCACAGCATCCCGTCCAGACATAATGCATGATGTTGGAATAGTAGGAAGGTATCAGGCAGCACCCAAATAAAGTCATTTGCTAGCTGTCAAAATAATATTCAGATATTTGAAAGAAACAATGAACTATGTCCTATGATATCCTAAGAATAAAAATTTTCAATTATTAGTCTACTCAGATGCTGATTGGGCTAACTGCATGGATGAAAGGAAAAGCACAAGTGGAGGTGCATTCTTCTTAGGAGATTCTCTAGTAGCGTGGTTGAGTAAAAAGAAAGGTTCCATTTCTTTATGAACTGGAGAGGAAGAGTACATTGTTTTTGCTACTTGTTGAACTCAGGTATTATGGATGATTCAGACACTTGCAGAATTGGAGGTAAAATACACTGCACCGATCCCAATTCATTGTGATAACACTAGTTCCATAAGTGTGTCAAAGAATCTCGTATTCCACTCCAAAACCAAGCACATTCCCATAAAATACCATTTTCTGAGAGATCAGGTCACGAATCATATTTTTCAAGTTCATTACATTCCAACCACAGAAAAAATTGCAGACATCTTTACTAAACCCCTAGCCAAGACACCATTTGAATATCTCCATCAAAAGTTGGGTGTCATCCTGTCTCACACCTAAGAGAGTCCATCCTGTTAGGGGGAGTATGTGTTGGTTGCATATCTAATACCTCCGAAGAAGTACTGCAACCACTGAGGGGGAGCATGTTTTCTTTGACATTGATGTCAAAGGGGGAGAAAAGAAGTGGAGCGGTCCAGACCGGATGTTATAGTTGGAGATCCAAATAGATTAGCGGAGTCGTTCTGGGTTTCCATCAATGCCAACGGGGGAGATTGTTGGTAGGTTTATAGTTGGGAGTGAGCTTGTCATTGATGGAAATAACAACGATGGAAAATAGGCTTACAAGACATCGTAAATAAACACAGGAATAACGCATAGATGGAGGAAAGATCTTGGGCATTATATCCAAGCGCAGGGTCCAACTGTCGTTGGATCCAGGAGAACCTGAACATTCTTTAAAGTGCAAGGAGAAGCGGGCTTACAAAATCCCAAAAGCAGGAGGACTGGCCATCTTCGGGCAGGACACATAGCCATAGATCAACATTTCACTGATTGGAAAGTCAAAGGAAGGAGGTTCTCTAACCCCTCGAACTCGCGATATGAGAGATAGTGAAATGATTTGGACAGTTGATCCAAGAAGGATACGTGGGTAAAGATCAACATTTTGTTGACTGAAAGGTCAAAAGAAGGAGGTACCCTAACCTCTCAAAATCACGATATAATTTTAGTCATTGGATCGAGGACAAATCTAGACCGTCAATCTAAGAAGGACATGTGGCAAAAGATCATCCTTTCACTGACTGGAAAGTCAAAGGAACGGGGTTCCCTAACCTCTCGAACTCGCTATATGCGAAATCATAAAAAAATCATAGTCATTGGATCAAGGAAGAATTTGGGCCATTAGATCCAAGAGGTGAATGTGGTAGATCACGTCATAAATGACAGGTGGAAGACTACGTTAGCAATGAAATGTGGCATGATTAGACAATGACAAGTGTCAACATGATTCGACATTTCAAGAGCCTGGAAATCACAATTCTGAGTGACACATGGCAGCCACACGGATCATGTCATGTCATCGAGTGACGCCATTTTGGGAGTTTAGTTTCAGGAGTTTTAGCATCAACACTCCCTCAAAGTCCCGAAAGCTAAAGTTCTGGGGTGGAGGATAGTCATCCGATCACCACAGATCAAGGACCATTGATCTAAAGAGAGAAGCACTCAAATGTCTATCCAGTGGTCATATCTCATGGTCACATCGTCGAGAGATGGAGAGAAGAGCTAGAGAAGCCAAGCTCTATTTCAGAGTTCATGACATGGAGAGTCGAGATGACTCATCAGAGAATCCCCGAAATGTGAAATGTGAAATGCCTTCTAGCATAGGCTATGGTCACTGTCGATGGTCATGTGAGGGGAAGGATCTATGGTTTGCTAAAATCAATTTTGGGGATTGCAACATGGGAGAGTCTAGATGCCTCAACATAGGATTCCCGAATTACAAATTGCAAAATCCCTTTATGGATAAGTGCTTGGTCATCGTCAGTGGTCACATGAATGGAAGGAGCTAGCATAATTAGGCCTGATTCTGGGTATCAGGAATTCAAGAGGAAGGAGTCAAGGAGACTCACGGCTTGTGGTCACAGCTAGTGGTCTTTTGGAGAGGCATCCTACTCTTGGTGCCAGTTCACGTAGGGATCATTCACAAGGAACCGTTGATCTCTGGTTTCGACTTCCAACAATATCTCAACCATTCAAAGAATCCAACAACCAAAGAATCCATACTTGACTGGCTGTAACTTCCAGAACAAAGTGATGGTGTCTGCTAGATAATTCAAAGAGTCTTCAGGGTGATCGATAGAGAATATGAAGAGTCTTGAGGCCAATGCTACTGGAGTGTAGACTCATCATAGAGTCAACTGATATATGGAAGGGGGTCAAAGACTGTTACAAAATGTGAAGCCAAAGGACCTCATGAGAAGTGTTAGTGATGATGAACATAGGAATGGTATGTTGTGGCATAGCGCATGCAAAAGGCACAATGTGCACTGAGACTATAAAAATGGAGAATAGAGAAAGGATCGTGTCCCTGTTGTTGTGAGTAGTGCATTCATGTAGAAGCATGAGGTGTAGTAGCTAAAGAATAGAAGAAGAAAAGAAATCAAATGTATAGCTATGAGAGGAAGAAAAAGTTGAGGTGTGCATGCTGAGATAGACGAGATGATTAGAAAGATGAAGAGGATGCAAGAAGAAAGACACTAATGTAGGCAGAGTAGAGAAACATAGAAGAATAATGATAATCCTCGTAATCCAATAACAACTATTGAATCACTGTAGTAAATTCACAGAAAGCAAAGTTTTATATTTCAGGGTGGATGGGAGGTGCTACGGAGGATTGTTGTCCTCAGAGGTTCAAGTAGGTTCTTGAATGCAGGGAGTTATAGCTTCCATCTTATTGCAGCCAGAGAAACTAGGGTGGCAGGGTGGTTTAAGGGAGAAAATTGGTTCTTTGATATATAAGTCGGATCCTATATGACTGGAAGTGGGTGTTTCCATCCAGTTGGTGCTAGAACATTCAAGGAGTTGGTACTTCCTTCTAGTGGGTGCTAGATAAACTAGAGAGTTGGTGCTCGTAGCAAGTAGCGGCTTGCAAAATAGAGGTGGTAGCCTTATTATGAGTTGGTTCTCATAAGAATGATAATGTACAAAATATAATTATCATATAAATAAGAAGAGGTTTTCACCCTTTATGGGTTTCCTCAAGAATATCTATCTTTGTATTGTACATGTGTGTGATTGATGTTGAATAGTCTACTGCTTATTTATTGTGATCATCATTGAGAGTTCTGTAATGAATTTAAAAATGGATATAATTGTTTAATCAAAGTAACAACAAATTCACCCCCCCCTCTCAGTTGTCCAACAAGGGGCATTTCCCTGACACCCCCCCTCAAACCCGACTATAACAAGGATTATCACAGTCTTGATCCAAACCCTTGACCAAAAAGGCATCCCCCTGAAGAAAACAAAGCTCTGATACCAAATGTAGATTTTAACCTTGTAGAATATATACTACAAATAGATATTCAGTAAAAGAACATAAAATATACAATGGAAAACACAAGCATTACACAGAGATTCTTCCCCTGGAAACCAAACCGGGAAAAGCAACATATTCTATATTCACTCATAGTGATACATTGTTTACAATACAATATACATATAGGATCCAACAGCATCCAATCCCCTGACCCAGTGACCTGGATTATTCAACAACCCTAATTTGTTAACAGGAAATAAAAAACCATTGGCAAAGAAACCATGTGCCGAAAAACCACCTAAAATATGTGACAAGCTTTCCGAGTGAGAAAATGTTTTCTTGAGGGATTTGCCCCTGCAACCCCCATCAAACCCCCCTGTGTGCCTGGTGCATACACTCATACACTACTACTCACACAAAGAATATAACACATACCCAACAGTATTGGATGGTGGTTTGGGTATATTTTTGAGTGGGGGTGGTAGGTGGTAAGAGGAAATAGGAGGGGGGGGGAGGTTAAAAATGTTGTGGACATGCCACATTAGGTGGGACCAATG
>SNQJ01S0163661.1:11154-21305 GCA_010110895.2 Picea sitchensis | reverse complement strand
AGAGAAGAGAAGCTCAGGAGGAAAATTGTTTTTGTGCACAAGAGCGACAACTGGAAGGAGTGCAGAGGTCGAAGGATCCTTCAAGGATTCAAAGAGAACAAATCTCAGGAGGGAGAGTGATTTCATGTGCAAAGCCCTACAAGTATTGTAGAGGCTAAAAGGAGACCCTTTGGAGGGTTTGAGTTCGAGGATGCTTAGGAGGGAAAGTGTTTTCTAGAACGCAGACATAAGCTGTGAGTATAGGCTTCATAGCAAGAACAAAGGCTGAGTCGTTTGATAAGTTGAATTCTTCCAAGGATCGGGAAGAAACAAAAGCTCACAAGGGGGAGCACAACTGCCGTCGGATTAGGCCAAGGACAAGATCTGGATCATCGAAGTTGCATGTCAAGACAATAGTAGGAGGAGAGCGCAGGAAGAGAACATATCTGATCCATCAGATCTTGGCGCACAGACCGACAACCATCGGATCTAGGAGGAGATGCATGCAGTTTAAACTCGCATAAGCAGAGGAGAGGACTCGTCAAAGTCCTGGAAGAATCGGGAGCATCCATCTCAGAGGATGCGTGGAGAGATTAGGAGCCATTAGGGTTTTGGACACCGAGAGGTTGAAGGACCAAGAGTTGGTCGCAACAGGATTCACGAAATTGCGAATTTCGAAGTCCCGAAAGGATCATGACCGTCCAACAGGAGGACATGTGGAAATCGATCAAGGTTTTGGGAGTTCCCTGAAAGGAGGATTCGACATTTCAGCTACCGGGAATGCAAAGGGTAAGAATTCAGGATTCTTGACCCGCGAGATCCTAAAAGAACATGAGTCGTCGGATCAGGGGAGGCTATGAGCCATTGATCCCAGTCGGGAGCGAAAGACCAACATTTCAGGCTTCAGTACTTTGGCATTTCAGATACCAAAAGTTTGAAGGGTCAGGAATTGGGACACCAGGATTCGTGAAGACCCGAAACACGATAACCCGAAATCGCTGAAGGAATAGCGTCAGGCCACAAAACAGAGTTACAGGTTTTCGGCATATCGGGTATCAGGATTTCATAAATCCTGAAAACAAGAATTCAGACTTTTGTGGATGAGAACCCCAAAGTCGTGAAACATGACATAAGAGAGGAGTGGGGTTGCGGTCACACTTGGGATCGGTATTTCAGGGTTCAGAACTTCAGAAGTTCTGAGGACCAGAGGCCAGACATTTTGACGTTGGAAGTCCCGAAATCACAAAATGTGACAAACCAGGGAGATGAAGCTTTGGAGGAGAAAGTCGTGATCAAGATTTCGACATTTCAGGGATCGAAAGTTTGGCTGTCCCGAGGACTAAGAGTCGAGACTCTTGGTATCTGAAAACCCTAAAGTAGGATGCAGTTATGGGGAAAGTGATCACATGGACTAAGATATGGCTAGGGGCTAATCACCATGGAAGCACCATTTTGACGTTTAGGTAATTTGGAGATCAGAGGATCGAGGAGGCGAAGGCTCTCGACATCAGGACTCAGGGAGTCCCAAAACCTGAAATTACTTTTTGGGAAAAGACTGAAGGTCATGCTCGAACGTTGTGTGGAGGTGAAGGACCTATGGATTTGGTTTGTTGGGTTCAGTAAAAGCCCGAAAGAAACATTTCAGTTCTGCAGATCCGATAGGAAGTAGCGATCCTATGCAGACTATGGCCCGAGGGTCAGCGTTCTCCACCAAGTGGTATCAGAGATTGACTCTGTTTGTATATTGCAGGCAGAGGAAGCAAGAGGAGAAAAAGTACTTTGATACACATTATTTTGGTATCAGAGGAAGGCAGAGTATTGAGACTCTATGGTGATTTCTCACGGGTACGCAACAGTCAAGAAGACGGTTGGAGGACTGAGGAGACGTTGGAAGCACTGAAGGTTGCAGAGTGACAGCAACAAGTTTTCCAGGAGGGAAGATAGAAGGCAGGAATATGGCTATTGAAGGCCATAGACACTATGGAAAGAAGATCCATCAGCAACCAAGAAAGGTTGAGATGGATAAAGATCTCGCCAAGATCAAAGTGAGGATGGAGGAACTTGCACTGTAGATGCAGTAGAATGCAAGATCACATTTGGTGTATGAGCGACCCATGAGGATGAATGTAAAATGGCCAGTCAAGGAATTGGTGGCCAAAAGACAACAGAGGTTGATAAGAGGATGGCTAAGGCATGCAGAAAGCCTCAAGAATGATGAGGAGGAGATGGTTCAATTATGTGAACCAGAGACTGGGAGGAATCTCAGTGATGCTGAGGATGAACTAAGATCACTGAAAGGCCTCATGAACTACCAGGAGGGCAGAGAGGAGTTCCCAATTTTCCAGGTGGACAATGAGATGAGATCGCTGCTGGATATCATAGACTGTCAGGAGGACAACAGGGAAATTTCATGTTTCCATCAGGGCAATGCGATGGGATCCATGGATCTCATAGACTTCCAAGAGGGAAGCGATGAAAATTTAGATTGCCAGGTGGGCAGAGAAGAAATCCCATGTTTCCAAGTGGGCAAGGGAGAGCAGATGAGACTATCTAAAAGTCTCATGAACTCAGAGGTGAGTTCGGATCAATGAAAGGAGCTGATAAGGAAGATGAGCTCAGAGGTGAGTTTGTATCAGCATGGAGAGATGATGGAGAAGGAGGATCAGAGGAATCTTCTCATCATTGGGGGAATTCAAATATTTCTGCCATTGAGCCCAGTTGAGGCAAGAGTTTGTGTTGTATATGCAACAATAGGGGAAAGATAACCATCTATGACTATCAGAGAAATGGAGTAGACATCAGAGGCTTCCTAAGTTGAAGAAGGAAATGAGCATTCCAACGAATGGCTCAAATTTTTCAGCCAGGAAGATGAAAAAGAGACGATTGTAGCATTGGAGCTAACAACAGAAGAAGAGTAGGCAGATGGAGTACTCACTTTATGGGAGATGGAGTTGGAGATGCTGGAGGATTGGTTGCACAATCCAAGGCCAGTAGGTGACTTCCATGAGAAGATGTTGGTAGATGAGCATTTTGAGGTATCGCTCATAGATTTCAGCCAAGGAACTGAACAGGTGATGAAGACTACAATGCCGAGGCATGCAACAGTAGATGAAGAAGAATACCAGCCTAGGGAGCAGCTGGAGGAAGAAGGAGACATGCTTGAGAGAGAAATGGTAGAAACAACACTGCCACAGGAGGAAGATGAGTAGTAGCTCAGTGATAGGACTGCAAAGATGAACTTTGTAGTAGAGTGGACACTTAGTGCCACATGGGAGGAAGAAGATGGCATGGGAGATCATGATGATCTACCCACTGATGAGAAGACATAATTATAGCCAAGTAGACTACATGAATAGAGCCAGCCAGAGAAGCAGTTGGACGAAGAGATCGAGAAGATTAGGAGGTTGATGTTGAAGTCAACACAGGAAGCTTCCAGTGGAGAGAAGTTGAGCAGAAGGGAGACAACAACAGCAGCAGATCAACGGAAGCAGTAGCAATAGCAGAGCGATGGACCAGAGAGACCACTCCAAAGAGTTATTCATGATCCAGGTGGATTTCAACAACCAGGGTGGAGATCTCATGAGCAGGAGCTCTTGAATTTTTCACAGCAGAGGAGTATGATGCAGGATCATCGCTTCAAAGCCATCCATGCACCATCCAACTCAACATACGCATGCATTTAGTGGGAGGAGAGAGGTGCAACCCTCTCACATTCAAATTTTGAACTTGATGTAATTGCATTAATGTATGTAAGGCCGTGGAGCCATGAATCTATGCCTATGCATAGGCTTTATATTAAAGATATCCTTAAATGGTTGTAAGGTTGGATCTAGCTCCGATCTGGACTAGACAACCATTAATTGTAAATTCAATGTAATTGAATAGAGTAGGTGAGATGGAGGGAAGAGCTCGAAGAGCCCCATCATGTAAAAGATACTTTGTATGTAGGATGAGGAAGAGGTAGTTGAGAGAGTCGAGTCGAGAGGTTAGAGAGTTATAATCTGTGAGAGTAGAGCAGATAGGAAGAGACGAGACTCTATAAAAAGTCTGAGCTCGAACACATTGTAAACATACGCATTTTATATTAATACAAACAATAGTTTCCTGCATGTTATTCTGTGGTTGCATGAATGTCTTTGTCTGTTCATTATATGCTGTAGATGTATGTTGTAGGTGTGCATTTGTAGGGAAAGACAAAATTCATTGTCTACTGGGTTCTTTGATTCAGGTTGGGTTCTTTGAGGGTTCATGCCAAGAGGGTGTGACAGAATGCTGCAGGTTCTGAAAGCCAGTGCCTAGATGCACGCCTGAATTTTGCAGAATTTGGGCATGGACGTGCTAGGAGGGTGCACCAGCTGAAGTTTTAGGTTCAATAAGGAAGCCTCAAGGTTGTTGAATACCTTGGAGGTAGGACTATGTAGAGGAAAGCACAGATGAAGACAAAATCTCTGAGGATTTCTATAGAGATCTGCTAGGAGGGCATTGAGCAGATGCATGGGTTGCATTGAGGAGAAGAACTCTATCTTGAGTTAAGAGAAGAAAACAATTCTAAGGAATTTTGGGAAAGCTCTACCAGGAAGGCATTGAGCAAGTGCAGAGAGCGCAAAGGAGAACTCTGCTTAGAGTTCGTTGGAGGGAACAAAATCATTGAGGGATTCTGCAGGAGCTCCTCCAGGAGGGCGTTGAGTAAGTGCCAGTTTTCACAGGAAGAACTCTTAGAGTTCTAAGGGAGAATGAAGTGTCAAGAGGACCTCCATAGGGTTGTTGAATACCCTACAGACTCAACAAGGAGTTGCTTGAGCAAGAGACTGCCAAGAGGGCATCATATTCTCCATCTGAGGGATAGAAAAGGGTTAAGTCCCTTATAGGTCTGAGAAACAGAGAATCTTAGGACACACAACACCTTCATGTGTGTAGGGAACCTATAGGAAACACAAAGGTTTTGAAAACCTTTCAAGGTTTCAGAGAAGAGAAGCTCAGGAGGAAAAGTTATTTTGTGCACAAGAGAGATAGCTGCAAGGAGTGCGGAGGTTGAAGGATCCCTCGAGGATTCAAAGAGAGAAAAGCTTACGAGGGAGAGTAATTTCATGCACAGATCCCTGCAAGTATCGCAGAGGATGAAAGGAGACCCTTTGGAGGGTTTGAGTTTGAGGAATCTCAAGAGGGAAAGCGTTTTCTAGAACGCAGACAGAAGCTGTGAGTACAGGCTTCATAGCAGGAACAAAGGCTGAGGCCTTTGATAAGTTGAATTCTTCCAAGGATCAGGAATAAACAGAAGCTCACAAGGGCGAGCACAACTGCCATCGTATTAGGTCGAGGACAAGATCTGGACCATCGAAGTTGCACATCCAGACAGTAGCAGGAGGAGAGCGTAGGAAGAGAACAGATATGAGTCGTTAGATCTTGTCACACAGACCGACAACCATCATATCTGGGAGGAGATGCATGTGGTTTAACATCACATAAGAAGAGGAGAGGACTCATCAAAGTCCCAAAAGAATCGGGAGTGTCCATCTCAGACGATGCATGGTGAGATCATGAGCCATCAGGATTTTGGACATCGAGAGGGTGAAGGACCAAGAGTTGGTCATAGAAATATTTGTGAAATCATAGATTCCGAAGTCTTGAAAGGATTGTGATCGTCCAACAAGAGGACACTTGAAAATCGATCAAGGTTTCAGGAAATCCCCGAAAGGAGGGTTCGAAATTTCGGCTACCGGGAGTGCAAAGGGTAAGAATTCAAGATTCTTGACCCGCGAGATCCTGAAAGAACATGAGTCGTCGAATCAGGGGAGGTTATGAGTCGTTGATCCCAGCTGGGACAGGAAGACTGACATTTCAAGCTTTAGTACTTCGGCATTTCGGATACCAGAAGTTTGAAGGGTCAGGAATTGGGACATCGAGATTCATGAAGACCCGAAACACAATAACCCGAAAGCACTAAAGGAATAGCGTCGAGCCACGAAACATAGTTATGGGTTTTCGACATGCCAGGTATTGGTATTTCAAAAATCCTAAAGACAAGGAATCTGGAATTTTGGGGATGAGAACCCCGAAGTCGCGAAATGTGACATAAGAGAGGAGTAGGGTTGCAGTCACACTTGGGATCGGTATTTTGGGTTTCAAAACTTTAGAATTTCTGAGGACTAGAGGCCAAACATTTTGATGTTGGATGTCCCGAAATCATGAAACACAATGAGCCAGGGAGACGAATCTTTGGAGGAGAAAGTCGGGATCAGGATTTCGGCATTTCGGGGATCGACACTTCGGTTGTCCTGAGGACTAAGAGTCGGGGCTCTTGGTATTTGAAAACCCTAAAGTAGGTTGCGGTTAAGGGGAAGGCAGTGACATGGACTGAGATATGGCCAGGGGCTAATCACTATGGAAGTGCCATTTCGACGTTTCGGTAATTCGAAGATTGGAGGATCGAGGAGGCGGAGGCTCTCGACATCAGGACTCAGGGAGTCCCGAAACCCGAAATTATTTTTAGGGAAAAGACCAAAGGTCATGTTCAGAGGCCATGTGGAGGTGAAAGCCCTGTGGATCGGGTTCCTTGGGTTCAGTAAAATCCTGAAAGAACCATTTATGTTATGCGGATCTGATAGGAAGGAGCGATTGAGGGTCGGGGGTCTGCATCACTGATGTTGGAAATATGTAGGAAGTATTAGATATCATTAAACATCAAGAAATACATCTTTGGTACACCTTTTGGGATTTTTCTGGGACATATAATGTGTCAACAAGGTTTCCTATTAGACCCTGCTAAGAATGTAGTCATTGTAAATTTACCACCACCTAAGTCAGTGCATTATTTGAGAGAAACAATGAGACATACATGCTACTGCAGGAAATTTATAAAGGGGTATGCGCAAATTACTGGACCAATGGAATTGTTTTTAAAGAAGGACATAATATTTTAGTGGAAAGAGGGCCTTCAACAAGGGTTGGACACCTTAAAAGAAAAAATGGTCACATCACCTATGTTAGTATTTCCATACTGGGAAAAGACATTTCATGTGCATGTAGATGCATCAATGATATCACTTGGAGAAATCCTAGCGTAACTAGGAGTAGGGGACTTAGACTATCCTATAACATTTGCAAGAAGAAAATTGTTAGAATCAAAGAATAATTAGAACACCATAGAAAGAGAAGGCTTATTCATGGTATATGCACTTCATAAGTTTAGACACTACTTACTGGGTAAACATTTTAAAATGTTCACAGAACATTTTGCCCTTAAATATCTAGTCAGCAAGCCATTGTTGGGGGGAGGATCAGTAGATGGCCATTGTTAATTGAAGAATTTGATTTCGAAGTGATAGTCAAACCAGGGAAGTTGAATGCAAGACCTGATGACCTGTCAAGGTTAACTAATGGAGAGGAACGTAATAACTTGGAAGACAAATTACCTGATGCACAATTATTTTCAATATAGGTAGCTGATGAATACTTCACTGAAATTATTGAATATTTAAGTAAAGGGATTGCACCACAAGAGTTTAGCAGTATGCATAGTAAAAATATGGTAGTCAGAGCTATAGACTATCAACTTGTTGCATGAAATTTATACAAGATGGGTGCAGATAACATTTTGAGAATGTGTGTATTGAAACATGAAAGACCCAAAAATTTGGTAGAATCTCATGAAGGAATAACCAGAAGACACTATGAAGGAAAATATACCACAAATAAGGTATTGTGCACAATATTATGGTGGCCAACAATCCATAAAGATGAAAAGGAATATTACCAGAAATGTGATGTTTGTCAAAGGGTTGGAAAACCCAACAGAAGAGATGAGATTCCTCTAAGACAACAAGTGACTCTGTAGGTATTTGAAAAATGGGAAATAGACATTGTGGGACCTATAAATCCACCAAAAAAATGGTAAGGATCTAGATATATGGTTACTCCAACTGAATACTTAACAAGATGGGAAGAAGAAACACTAGTCAAAGACTCTAGCGCAGAGACAACAACACACTTCTTGTTTGAGAAAGTGATCACCAGATTTGTATGTCCAAGGATTTTGATGAGTGATCAAGGAACTCATTTTACCAATGATACCATCAGGGTTGTGAAAAAGGAGTTTGAATTCTATCACCAAAAGAGTACACCATATCATCCTTAGGAAAATGGAACAATAGAAGATTTCAATACGATTTTGGAAAATGCCCGTACTAAGATTTGTAATGTCAATAGAGATGATTAGGACTTGAAAATACCAGCAATACTATGGAGATATAGGACTACATGTAATAATATGACAGGAAAGACACCATTTTGATTGGTATATGGGTAGGAAGCAATAGTTCCATTAGAATCTATGGTACCCAGTCTATGCATAGAAGCAATTACCAACATGATAGGAAGAGGCATAGTATAGGAAATGTTAAATCAACTGATGGAAATGGAAGAGGACAATATTCTGGAAGGATTTCACCAGTAAGTACATAAAGCAAGAGATAAATCCTAGCATGACATACATATTAAGAAGAAGTGTTTTAAGGAGGGAGGGTTAGTCCTGCTCTATGAAAATAAATTTTTTCAACATCTTGGTAAGTTTAGAGTGCATTGTCTAGGGCCATATGAGGTAAAGACTGTCACAGATGGGGGATATGTGTAGCTAAAATATTTGTGAGGAAAAAAGATGAAAGGAATGATTAATGGTAGTCGACTGAAAATGTATACACACGGTCGACCTACTAATCCATGAAATTTACAATGCAGTGGGAAAGGCATGTATATAGTGTATTATAGCAGATATTAGGACAAAAAAATGATAAAAATAAATAAAAGGTGAAAAAGGAGAAAAAAGGAATAGAAAAATAGAAAAGGAAGAAAAACACAAAAAAAAACAGAAGTAGACTACACCACAAGATGGAGCAGAAAAGGTCACGCATGACAATTATTGTGACAATATCGGAATGCAACGTGCAGGAAAAATTACACTTGGCACAAATGCACACAAAAAGTGAAAAACTGACACGACCGGGTCTATGAAATGAGAAAAGGGTGTGTTTATTCAATAGTTAGTGGTTTTTTTAGCACAGAGATAAATACAAAGAGCATTCCCTACATAGAATTTTATAATTAAGCAAGGGAGTGTGCAACTTAGAGAATGATGACCCCACCGAAGTTCGATGCTCTAGGCCAATATGTATGGGTTACTCAGTAGGGTCAGAGGCGCAAGGAAAGAATGAGACAACTCGAAAACGTGGTCGATCTGGAAGATTTCACCACCTCAAACACATATTCAGTCAACTTGACATGGGTTGAAGAGGAAACATCAATAACAAAACAAGGGGAAATAGGGCAGAGCTCTAGGGCTCAAAATGGTATTTCGAACCCTAACCTTAAGACACCTGTGAAGCATGATGAAATAATGGGACCGTGATAGACCCATGAAAGAGAGGAAGTGTTGGTTGAGGATATGACCGACCGATCAAGTCTGAAATGGAAGAAGAGGACACAGATCCAATAGAGGCAGACCCATCTATTGTGGGACAGAAAAGGAAGGCGCAGGATGCCATGGATATTACACTCCCTTATCTCCCAGACCCAGTGATCATTGTGGAGGATATGTTGGGAAAGGTACCAAAACTTAGGTACGCAGACCATGATGTGCGCGATGTAGCCAAATTCCCAGATTTGGCCGAGGAGACTTATTTAATAAAAATAGGGGAAATGAGACCCCTAGGTAAACCAATAATGAAGCCTACACATTGGATAATCGATTTGTATAACTCTGGCATTATGAACCTATTGTATATACCACATTTAGGGCATGGTAAGAATGTTAGGCTCGTCAAACAAATAGTCTCCTGCATACATGAAGGCATCCTATGGATGGATAGGCCAATAAAAATATATGTGGCACTAATTTTACAAGATCACCAAACTACCAACAGTCAAAGGAATAACTGGATAAAATGGAGCGCGAGAAGGAAATAATAGATATGGTCAAAGTGAAGTTTGGCACCAGTCGGGGAAATAGAGGTATCATACTCAAGGATATCAAATATAATGCGACAAGGTTCACAAGAAATCTCATGGATTGCAAAATATTGAGGAAATTCTAAAAAGAAGAAGTGCCAACAAGTGTTATTGTAGTAGCCGCACAGTGCGTGAAAGGAGTATTGTTCAACTGGGTACCATACTTGCTGAAC
>SNQJ01S0163660.1:12174-31443 GCA_010110895.2 Picea sitchensis | reverse complement strand
TTGTAGAGATCGAACTGGTTGCAGTGGTAATTCATTTTGTCATGAAGGATTTCCCACTCTTTGATACACATCACATGATCTAGCATATACCTTTGCATCCTTGAAGAGCATTTCCCACCAAAGTCCAACTTGTAGAAATTTATGTGCAATGGCCTTTCCTCCTACATGACCTCTCGCAACTCCATTATGGCATTCCCAAAGTATATCCTATCTTTCATGGTCCAAGACGCATCTCCTGATGATACTATCTAGTCCCATTTTATACAATGGTCCCACGATCAGCTAGTAATCCATTGCTATAACAACCATGTGTTGTTTCTGGGTTGCATAATATGTTTCTTGGAAGGACCTTGTACTTAAGAAGACTATTATGTCCTCCAGGTACTCGGGTATGGCCTCAACTCGGAACAAGTCTGCATCTGGGAGCTGATCGTCAACTACTCCACCACTTTCCCTTGACTCTAATTTGGACAAGTGATCAAGTCCGACGTTTCATCTTCCCATCTTAACAATAACTTCAAACAAAAACTCCTGAAATAACATCAACCATCTACAAATTCTCCCATCCAACATAGGTTTGTTAACTAGATATTTCAATGTAGAATGATCAATAAAGAACCTTAAATGAGAACCTAACAAATAATGTGTAAATTTATTCAAAGCATATATCATGGCTAGACCCTCCCTTTCTATCATTGTGTAGTTGCACTTAGCTTACGACAAATTTTGGATCACAAATTAGATAGGATGATCCATGGCTCCATCTCTAGGTTGTGCTAATATAGCTCCTAAGGAAATTCCTGAAGCATCTACATGGACGTGAAATTCATTTTCCCAGTTTGGGAATATCAAAATCGGTGTTGTGAAGAGATTCTCCTTGAGAATCTCAAATGCTTTATCACATTCTCAAGTCCATTGGAACATTTCATCATTTTTCAGTAGGTTTTCCAAAGGTGCAATAATGTTTGCATATCTTCGGATGAACCTATGATAGTACCCTATTTGTCCCAGCATGGAGTGCAACTTCTTAGCACTAGAAGGTGGTGACATATTCACAATGACCGCAACTTTGGCTGGGTCTACCAATACTCCTTGGCAGGCTATTTGGCCCAAAAAATTCCCATGTGGTACAGAAAAGAATTTTTGAGATTCAATGAGATATGCAATTCTCTATATCTGTCAAACATTAGCCTTAATAGAGCTACATGTTCTTTGAGAAAACTATATATCGTCCAATCATCCATATAAAATTCTATAAACTTGTGAATGAAATATTGAAAAGTTGTTATTACAATCTTGGAGAAAACTGCAAGGGTGTTCTTTAAGCTACATGGCATCACAATGTATGTGAAAGAGCCCCATTCTGTTATGAATGTGGTATTCTTCTTGTCCTCTTCGGCTATCCTAACATGGTGCTACCCTGAAAATCCATCTATGAATGAGTATGCTTCCTTCCCCGCAACCTATTCTAGCACATCATCAGTAAAAGGTGTTGTGAAAGGGTCATGCACACAAGCAGAGTCAAGGCTTCTATAGTACACAAAAACCCTAATATCCTATGTTCCCTTCTTTCTTTGAATAATGATTGGATTGACCCATTCTTCTTCTTCCACTACGAAAATGAGTCATGCCTCTGAAATTTTATCTATCTCCTTCTTAACCTTCTCTTTTACTCTAGGTTTAAGGCAGTATGGCCTATGTCTCATAGGCTTGGATCATAGTTTCAATTYGATTTTCATTTCTCCCATAACTCCTTTTATTCCCTTTAACTCTGAGAATGTCTTTGGGAACAAATCCTAATATTCTCATAGTAGACTCTATATCTCTTGATTGGTTTTCTCATTCCACTAGTCTCCTACCATAGCTATCTTAGGTTGCTATGTGGTCCCTATATTGATTTTTCATAATTTTAATGGGTGATTGTAGGAACTATTGGTCTGACTAGGTATGGTGTTCTAGATTTGTTTGTTCCCTTCTGTCTCTTTGATGGATAGGTTCCTCAATTCCTCTAAGTCATCTTGTTTTTCTGAATCTCTGCTAATTTGATAGCATTCTATAGGATTCTTGGTTGAGGGAAGGTGAAGGTTAGTTTGAGGTTCCTAGCTATGCTTTAGACATACCACTTGGTTTGATTTTTGATTACTATCATCTGTAAAAAGAAATTCTTTAATATTTTGCAGGACTACCTCAAGATCAGGGTACTTACTTGTAAATGAGAAGTCCTTGCAAAAATAAGGTGCCAACATCTTCCAATTGCTAGTCTGTCTTCTGGTTTCCTTGTGTATGAACCAAGATTTTGGGATTGGTCCTAGAGAGTGGGGAAATACCCGAACCCATAAATGAAAGGGTATTTCCGCAGCTTTCCATTGTCTCACACATTGTTCAATATGCGCTTTAGGATTAGATTCTTCGCTAAACAGTTGTGCAACTTGGATATATGTCCTCCTCTCAGATTCCAGTTGCTCCTTGTTCTGAAACCTATACTTGATGGCTTACTTCACATCATCCCAATCTCTGAGTAGGTTTTTGTGATTTTCTCACCATCTGGCAGGGGTGTCCTGAAAAGCTACATCTAGTACTGAGATTCTTTGATATTCTACTACCTTTTATTCCATGTTGAGCAGAAAATTGTCTAGTTCTGAGGTACCATCGCATACTGGGTGTTCTCTAACTTTGGTCCCAACCCATCTAATTACTCTGACAATTGCACATATTCTTGAGAATATTTTGTACGAATCTTTTTTGCAATTGTCAAAAGTGAATTCTTAATCTTCGTTTGCTAACTATATGCTTCTCCAACTTATTGATCCATCAACAATAGGATTTATATAATCATCACTTGTTCTTTTTTTTTACGGTGTACAATTGGTCCAAGTATTCTCCCTCCATATTATTGTATGTTGGCTCTGTATGTCTAGGTCCTACATATGGATCCAAAGGTTGAACTACCTTGATTGCATTACCCTCAAAGGTCATGGTGTCTTTCTTCAAGTCAATTACTGCATAGTTGTCGTAGGCCCAATCAATTCTAGGTAGTGTAGGGTAAGGGTCCTTATCTCAAATGATTTCAATCACTTCAAAGTCAACCACTGTCTTTACTCTTGCAACATCTATTTCCACATTCTCCAGTATTCCTATGGGGAAAATACAATATTGATTTTCGATTCTTAACTGAATTGGGAATATGTCAGCCTAGGTTTTCCTAAGGCTTCCCAGGTCTTATTAGGAAGAATGTTCACATCACATCCTATATCCAACATGGCATCCTTAATATCAAATTCATCTAACTGGGATACTATTCTGAATTCTTTTCTGGTTAGTACTTTTCTTCTTTGTACTCTCTGAGTACTCTTCTTAGGAATATTTTCCCTTATTCCTTCTTTTATGGGTTCTTCATTCCCTAAGATTAGGTATAGTGCATTGCACATTTTTTTTTTTAATCAGTCATTCCCAAGAATGTCGGATAATAATTGAAACCAAAGGTCAACTACATTTTGAGGTTTCTCAAGTTGTCTCGGTATGACTACAAGTTTTTTGGGTGAAGGGGGTGAAGAAGGGAATTGCACAATATTAGGGTAAACAATAGGTTGTGGGTGTTTTTCTCACATCTCTGGGCTAGGAATATTCTAAAATACTTATATGGCATATTTAAAGAACAAATGTTGTTTTAGAGGGTCGTACCTATCTTCTTTAGGTGTTTCTTTTGGGATCTGAGGTAGAGTATCATCATCAACTCTTTTATTTTCTCCTCCTCAAGTAACAATATTGAGGTTGGGAAATTTACCCTTAATAAATATCTTAATTTTTGAACTAATGAGGTTATATCCTCATTGTCATACTTTATCTTCCCATTTTTCGATTAATTATGGGTAGTCTTCAATTGCGTTCCCATTGGTTCTGTAGTGAGAAAACCAGGGTCGCCTTAGATGCGGATAGTCTCTATCCATGTGACCTTTATCATCACAGTTATAACAACTGCTTGGCCCTCTTCCCCCAGTTCTTCCTACTCTGAAATATCCTCCGGCTCCACCTCATTGACCTCTTCCTGGTCCCTGAGGGTTTTCATTCACCCTGAATGTTATTTGGTCTAACCTATATGCAAGTTCATCCAACGCTCTACATTGATTGGTCGTATGCATGGTAGATGCGCAGAACTCACAATGTATTGTATTTGGTATTGTTGAATATTTCTACATAATGGGGCATTGTCTTGGCCCATGCCCATGGTTTCAGAAGATTTCACAATACTTAGTTGCTGATGCTTCTTGGCTCCCATGAAAAGCATGATACGGGGCGGGGTTATGGAATGATAAGTTCATAGACACTTGCACAACTCCTCCCGTGGGTCTTGGTGGGGGTCCCATCAGATTTTGAGGAGGTCCCATTTCCATCATTTGTTGACATTCATTCACTAAATGTCCTTCTATATAACATCTGGTGCACCAGACCTGAGGTCTTCCTGGTCTAGGTATCGTCAACTCTTGAATATTTTCTGTAAGTGTCGATATTTTCCCTTGTAGTTGTGCCAATTTTTCATCTGTTGGGGGTCTGGTCACTCTCAAGCTCCCAGGGTATCATTCCATGGCTTCAATATTCATCGATTGTTCCAAGGCATGTGTTAGGGTGGCTATCCATTGTTGCATTAATGGAATCTGGGTCAAACGTAGCAATCCCTGAATGTACCATTCCCTTTGATGTTATTCATGGATTGGATGTGTTAACCTCCCTATTTCATATTTAAAATTATAGTTGTATTCCCAGGCTGATTCACCTTCCTTTCAGTGGATCTCGCATAGCTAAGGCAAAGCTTGTTGTTCTAACTGAGGAAGTTTTAATTATGCTATGAACCTTGTCCTTACCTGGCCAAGTCTGAACACTTGACCTTGCATTCCTGGCACTCCTGGCTCAATGATATTCATGTACTATTTTAGAGTGCGACCTCTCAAGGCAGTATGGAACTCGACCAACTTATTCACATCTGGAGTCCCTCTGGATCCCTAGATTACTTTACACAAGAACCAATGCTTCTCAACATCTTCGTCTCCCTTACCCCAAAATTCTGGGTATCGAGCAATTGAACCTCATGCATGACTAGCCATCCCTGATCTACCAGGGGATCCCAATATCCTCCCTATACTCGTGCTTCCAGGTTGTGACTAACTAACTAATTGTAGTGGAACAAAAATATCATGAGAAGGTAGTATTGAAATTACCACTTGTATAAAAGACACTTGGGGTATGGGCGATTCGGGTCTGGCACCACTGGCTTGATGACAATTTTATTTGATATGGGGGTTCTCATTTTCTTCTACTGGAACAGTCTCTTCAGCTGGATTCACGATCTCTTCTGTCATCGGGGCTGAAATCTCTCTTTCTTATTCAAGATTCATGTTAGATTCCTCCTCTCTTACGTTTACACCTTTTCTTTCTTGTCCAACCTCCTTGGGACTTATTTCTCTATGTACTTCTCTCTCACTCAATATTTGATTGAACAATCTTTCCTATCTTATCATCTTCCACAAACCTTCCATCTGTCTTTCCTCTAATTCTCATGGTCCAACTTCTTTCCTTAACTTCTCATATTGTAGTGTTTCTTTCTTGATCTTTCTGCACCACCACTTCTCAACTATGGTGACTCTCTTCACAGCTCACTCATCTCTTGAGTCCATTTATTAATGTTTCCCCCCCATTTTTCAAAGAACCATTCCCCTCTCTCAGGCCATGACTCTACCCGAACCTTTCCCTACCACAAGTGAGGATTTTTACGCTACCATGTCATTCATAGATGTATTCAACATCCCCTCTTCCATCAAGAAAACTTTAATCCATAGGGGGATCTCTCTCAACAGTCTTCCCCTTGGGTATTTCTTGAAAATCATCTCTGTGCGCGGAAAATATCGGTGGTTCTCAGATGAAAACTTGATAATATATCCTTATAATGTGGTATGGACACAAAAAACAATCGCCCACATGAATGGACAATCTAGTTGATGAAGTATTGCAATATTTTTTTTGTCCTAAGTACAGATTGTCTTGAATAATTCTTGGAACTCTGGAGCTTCTTGGAGACTCTTTATCAAGTGGAAAAGTTATTCCAAGAACTTGACCTATAAAATCTCATATTGTTTGCATGATCTTTCTGAGTAAAAAACTTCTTCATGAGTATCTTCTACCGATTTTCCCCTTAGTTTCACTTATTTCCATATGAGGGCGTCACAGTTTCTTTCCCACCATTGGTCAATACTAGATCTATAAATCCATGGAAGCATCCTCCCTATAGGTTCCCCTTTAACACAGGTCCTAGAAACATAACCATTTTGTTGGCGCACGTTTGATCAGACCAGGGTCCTTCTCAGGTTACCAAAAAAAGGTATCAAGTAGTCTAGAGCACTGACATTTTCATCTCCTCCGAGGAGAAGAAGTCTCACCCGAAGATCTGCTGAGACAAATAGATAGGGAAGGGTAGGGAATGGTAGGAAAAGGACTTAGGAGGATTCACAGAACCTTTAGGAATCATTTTTTTCATAGAGAAATACCCAGGGTTCAATACTGCAACAACACACCAACAAAACCCTAACTACTGGCCCTTTCGGCAATACCTGTGAAGTAAATGAAGTCTCACCTGAGGTAGAGGCAAGGGGGGTTGCAGGACTCACATGTCTACAACTAATATGGGACACATATCTGTGATTACAATAATTAATAGATCACTTAGCCAACAAAATGCATTAGATTATGATTCTCATTCACATCGCAGATTAACCCTTATTATAGATCAACGCAGTAACAATCAAGATCAAGCACCTAAAATCACTTAGCATGTAGAATTAAATCAGATATATCATTCATTCATCTTTAATAACATTAAGTACTAATCAACCACATTAGATGCATTCATCATACATTATAACAAAAGCACTAAGCAGATAAACATATGCTCTATTGGTCGAACCCACGAAGTCCGAAGGGTTCTAAGGGTTAACACCCACGTTCTTTCTCCAGATTCGGCGATCATGAAGAACTTAGACATCTCCCAAACTAATCTCATCCATTCGTTTTCCAATGAAAAGATCTCTCCTTTCGGGACTTAAATCCCACTATCCTACCTGAGCTTTGCCAGCTCCTTAAGTGCTTAGATATTATGTGTTAATTCTCATGAACTTAATGCTTACAGGAATCCTTCGCACACCTCTTGCGCTCATTTATCAACTCTATAACTAAAGAGGGTTCTCGATCTTTTCCCTCCTCAAAGAGGCTCTGTGCACACATTCACTACCTCTCTTGATCTTGACTGACCCCCTCCTTCAAAATTAATGGGAGTGTCATCATGCACACATGAGGTTATGCCTAAAGTCAATGAATTCACAGTTCATTCATTTTTAACTTGAGCCACCACAGGGCTCAAGCATATACAAGTACAGGTGAGAGAATTTATTATTTTCTTAAATACAAAATTAGGAATAATTGAAAGGATACAATATAACCATTAAGAAAACATGTCCATCCCTACAATATTAATAGGATACCCAACTTTAATGCACATTTACCACTTAAATACAGAGGATATTAGATTACTTATCTATTACATGTGGTATCCAACTAAATGATTGTGGGTGTTCATCCTTCCACCCAACCATAGCCTCAAAGGCATTCAGTCCTAGCACTCTGGACAACCCAGTGCCAAGCCATGATATCACCAGGGAATTTTTTCCAATTCTCATCGATCCTTTCTCTTTCGTATCTTCTGTGAGGTTTATCATATGCTTCCTTGGCATCAATCTCGTGACCTTCTACTATTCCAAAAATGGAAGGAATAATAAAAAATTGTCTTATTTAGATGCTTAAAGTTGTTTAAAGAGTTCAACTATTAATTAATCATGTTGTAAAAACAGAGATATGAACAACAAAAACAGAGATAAATACAATAAGAGCTTGATAACGAAGTTCACCAATGAGTGGCTACGTCTTCAGGCCCACTTCCAAGTGGAGGACCTCTTTATTGATCTTCAAATGCTAAAGTTCTTTACAGTGGCTCCTTATTGTTACATAACATGCTTCAGATCTATTGTGAAAGACCTCCTTGCTCAGACCCATGCATGACTCATCAAACTCCTCTCACAAACATGACAAAAAGGCCTCTCAAAACATGAGAAAAAGGCCAAAATATAAACTGATCCTTCAAATCCCTGCATCCAAAAATTCCCCTCTCACAAGCTTCAAAAAACTCAGTTTTTATAGTTTTCATGCTCAAATGAGGAAGCCCAACTTCCCTTGAAGATATGGCCTCTTTCTGGGATCAAATCCCCCTCCAAATGGCCAAGATATCCTCAAAAAACCAATTCTGGTCCAAAAATCAGGCAAACATCAATACTCTATAATTAAAAATCCACTTTTAATAAAAACTACACAGAGTAGCCCCCTTGGGCTATGTGTGTGCCCCCTTTACATGGTCATATGCACACCATATGGCCAAGCACCAGCCCTTTGGGCTGTGCTAGCCTTGAATAGGCTCCAACTCTTGGTTACATGGTGCATTCCATGGAACCTTTGGCCTAAAGATGAAACATGCACACCCTTCAAGGGATAACCCCTAGTCTTGTGGGATCTCTGAAAATCGAGGATGGAAAGGTAGAGAAGCTTGTGGCTATGGATCATGCCCTTGTGGTTACATGCGTTCTGACAAATGACCATGGGCTGGTTGGGTGGTTATGCTAGGCCCCACGCCCTGGGTTCTATGTTGTAACAAAACGACCATGGGTTGGGGCTTATTCCCAGCCCCCTCCTCCACGCCATATTCATATATTAAAGTTTAAATAATTTTAAACTTGTTTCATATAGCAAGACTCATGTGGGCACGTTGGTGTTTGGAACTTTCCCAAAGCACTTGGAATATGATGGGTGGTCATGGGTTTAAAACCCATGGACCCCCCAAACATTTTTAGAACTTGCCACTTATACTGCTGACTGGGTGCCACGTGGCTACCCATGCCTCGGCCACATGGCACCACCACATTTGCCCAAATATTGACAAGTTTCACATGCCACATGTCCAAATATGATTTGATTTGTCATTTTCCTAGTCAACTACTGCCACATGTCTCTTCCATTTCAGCATCATGAGGTGTCTATGGTGATGTCATGCTGATGTCAGCATTGACTTTTTTCCAGTTTGACCTTTGACTTTTTAACTATTTGAGAATCCGATCAAAGTACGATAACTCTCGCGTATGGAGCCCATTTGAGAAAGTAAATATATGGTTGGAATCAGTGCGACAAGGTAGTCTCAATGGAATTGGTTTCATCCAATTATGAGAACTTTCATTTTTGATCATTTTTTGGACCTAGGGAGCCTCCTGGATTATTCCTCCCCACTTGGAAGCTTTTGGACCACCAAAAGTCTAGTATCAGTTGGTAACTAAGTGAGGATATTGTGTCCTCACCTTCCTGGTCTCCATCCACTTGGCCTAACTTGGATTTGTGCCCTTCAATCCCACTCGAAGATACTCCACATTGCTACTGTGAGAAGTTCAGACTCCTTTGTCCAATATGGTGTCTTCTTTCAACTCATTCATATATTCAGGAGAAAAATCTTTGATGGTAGGAATTTGAACATTCTATCCTTGATCCTCGATCATAGGAGGCTCATACAATATCAAGTTTTCCACATTTACAACTAAATAGATTTTCATATATGGAGGCAATTCTAACCGGAAAGCATTAGTACCAATCTTGTCTAAAATTCTGAAAGGACCATAACGAATTGGTTTAATATTTTTACCTTCACCTTGCATCCTTTCCTTGCTAATGTATAACCAAACTTGATCTCCTTCTTTGAACTGATGATCAACTCGATGCATATCATGCCTCACCTTGTACTTGGCCTGGCCTTTCTCCAGCTATTCTTGTACTGCCTGATGGATCAACTGGATCCATTCAATGAACTTTGTAGCCCTGTCCACATCACTGTGTCCTCCTACTGCAATGTCTTTTCCAAAGACAAAATCCAAAGGAGACTTTGGCAAGTACCCCAAACAAGTTTCAAATGGATATCTCTGAGTAGAAGAATGTTTGGCTCGATTATACATATGTTGTACATAACACAAATGTTCATCCCAAAGCTTAGGATGTTTGTTGCAATATGCCCAAAGTAGATGCACTACTATCATGTTCACCACCTCTGTCTGCCTGTCCATCTGTGGATGAAATGTTGTACTCTTATTTAACCTGGTGTCCATAAGTTCCCGTAATCTTGACCAAAATTTCCCCAGGAATATGTAGTCTTGATCAGATACAATAGAAGTGGGTAAACCAAAATGAGCCCATACATTTTCAAAGAACATTTAAGTTGTTTGTTCAGTTGTGACCTATTTTTTACAAGGAATCAAGACACACATTTTGGTGAACCTATCCACAACTACATATAAGTAATCATGACCTTTTCTATACATATATAATCCCCCCACAAAATCCATAGATACACTTTCCCATGGTCTAGAAGGAATAGGAAGTAGAGTGTACAATCCTAGCTTCCTGTTACTTGGTTTTCTTATTGCACACATAGTACATCCTTTTACATATTTAGACACATTTTCATGCATTCAAGGCCAATAACAAAATCTTTGTAACTGAGCAACTGTTTTATCTACCCCAAAATGCTCTTCTATGAGAGAAGTATGTGCCTCTCTGATGACATGGACTCTTTCACGTTCTAGAATACATCACTTGCCCAAATGATACAAGAGTTTGTCTCTACTATGATAATTCAGTTCTTCTGCTCTTTTACCATTATTTAAAGTTGCATAGACTTCCTGTTGCACCTTGACCAAGCTTTGGGATAACCTTGGTCATTTTGACCTATTTTGGGACTTCGACAACTACTCGAAGAAGGAGCGCCAAGTGAAGCAAAGAGAATGGGATATCGGTCCATTTTTGGACCCCTTTTAGGGTTTTGGGTTAATATAATGGGAAAGAGATGTTGGCCCATGGGTTTACCCACACTTAGGCTCACTTTTGTAATGTATAAATAGATACTAAGGAAATGTAAGGATTGTTGATGGTTTAGTGCTAGTAGTTAGATATGTGTGATCGGATGTGGATTGTAAATGCTATGTGCATTATTGCAAGAGGCTTGCAGAGATAAGTGCAATATGTAAGAGGTTGTAGAAGGATTTGTACTGAAGTGAAAAGAATAAGGATCTAGCGAGCTACGCAGATCTTATGACCCATCTGAAGTAAGGGTTTTGAGTGGCTTTGTGTTGTAACTGATTGAAGACACTAATAAAGAAGAAGAGTTGGTGGACGTAGCCCCAGGGTGGGGGTGAACCATGTAAATCTGCGTGTGATGCTTGGTGCTTCGGCTTGATGTGTTCATTTCTTCTTCTGCTAAGTGTTTTGATATTTTTAGATAGATCTATTAATTCTTTGTGCCTCCTAGATGTATGTCAATAGTGGGACCTGACATGTATGAGAATGCTTAGTGCTAAACTACTATAACTAATCTATTTTGTTGTGGCTAAGTGCTGAAATACCTTTGAACACTACGATGCTTTGTGCTATCTGTGAAGCATAATAATATTTTAACATTAATGACTGACCAATGCTAAGTTCTTTGTACGTGATATAATATTATATTTGTGTCCCAGCTAAGGTTGCAGACACTTGAGTCTTTCAATCACCTCTGCATCTACCTCGGGTGAGACTTCATCTACTTCGCAGGTGTTGCCGAAAGGGCTGGTAGTTAGGGATTTTTTGGTGCAATGTTGTAGCGTTGAATCTTGGGTCTTCCCCTGTGCCAACAAATGGTTCCATTGTTGGGACCTGAAACTATGATTGTTGGGAACTAGAGAAGAATAAGTTTTATGCAAAGAAAGATCTATGCGTAGATTTGTTTCCCTAGTGCGTAGTGTTCTACTTGAACTGTGAAGCTTTGTGCCAAGAAAGAAAGGTTAGATCTGAAGAAAAGAGGTCAGATATACAAGAAAAGTGGTTGACACTGAAGAAAAGAAGCAAGATTTGAACGCTTTGTACTTTAAGAAAGGTAAAAGTAGAATTTTCTAATTAAAAGAGGTAATATCTGTAAGCTGTGTGCCCTGATAAAGGTAAGAAAGTTCTAGATCTGAAAGCTTTGTGCTCTATAGAAGTAAGACAAGTGGAAATGTTTGTTTTTAAAGTATGGATCTAGGTATTTTTGATAGATTTTGTCTTGATTAAAACCTAGGGCATTAATATATGAAATAAAGATTGATATGAATAGATATGATAAGTATAATGATAGATATGTTATACCTATGCATAGAAAGAATGTTTGAACTAACAAATGGATGCAGGATCCTAGAAATAATTTGTTGCAGATTGGCCCCTATGATCCTGGTGCGAAGTACATAAGAGGTTGGGGATCAATTACAAGAAATAGAGGATTAACCCTCTATTACAGTTGCAGAAAACAAGGACATCTAGCTAAGGAATGCCCTGGTGGAGGAAATAGTTGTCTTTGTTGCAAATATCTAGATCATGAAGTATTGGATTTCCCCAGAATTATTGCTAGGCTCAAAGGAATGAATTTGAACCCTAACGCAAATCCAGAGATAGCAGAACCTTAGAAAGAATCAAGGAAAGTATTAATTCAGATGAAAGAAACCTTGAATGAACACCCACATGTCAGATTATCAGAGATCTTTAAAGAAAAAGAATGCATCGAAGAAAGGATAGGGGAATTCGACATTGATTGTGTTCTAGATGAGGAAACACAAATGAATATCATGATGGAGAGAACGTGGGAAGATATAGGGAAGCCTGCCATGAACCCTTCAGCAGGAAGAATAGAACTCTTAAGAGGAAAATTGGTAAACCTATGTGGAAGGCTCACTCAGATATCTGCGAATGCTAATGGAACTTCGACTGAAGAAGATTTTGAGATTATTAAATTTATTAAGGACATCGCCCTATTTACTATGTTACTTGGAAAACCTTGGATTGACAGAGATCGAGTTAGACGAAAGGAAGAAGCATAAGTTTTGGAACATAAGAAACAATAATTAAAATATTTTATGACCAAGAAGATTGCACAGTTGATTGAAGAAAAAAAGAATAGATTGAAGCTCCTTGACACTAGAGACCCCAATGTCAAAGCTGAAAGAATGTCAGAAGGCTTGCAGAAGACTGAAGCACCTGTCATAGAGAAAGAAGAATTATTACCCCGGAGAGAATCTCAATAGCACACAGTGACTATGCTAAAAGAATATAGGAATCAGAATGGAAAAAGATAGACCAAGTTGAAGATTACTGGGAAGAAGGATAGAAAGTTAAGTAAGAAGAGGATGAAGATTGAAAAGTTACAGGAGATTCCAGTTGGAACATCACAGAAAGAAGACTTGCAGAATGGGAGCTTCGCCAAGATATCAGAATAGCAACCTATGGCACTTCGTCATGGCAAAGCAATATAGTCGTTGGACCGATATAACCATTCGAATTTTTCCCTGAATGGACATAAAAGAATTAAAGGATCAACACTAGACCATTGAACCTCGCCATAATAGATAGATAAATGTTAATGGAAGCTTCATACTCATTGAAATTAGACCATTGCCAAAGTTCTTATTTAGCTCGTTGTTCCATGTCCGAAGAACACTTTTTCCAACTAAGAATTCAAAGGCCACATAATTAGTGATTGTATACAATGGTCAAGCAACTTGATTGTTCATCCTAGTGCATTATCTGAGATCATCGTAACCCCAATTATTTTTCCCTAGTGCGTATGTCCGACGAGCTCACCGGAGTTGAAGAATCTATCACATAGGTCATCCTTGATTTAAGGACTGAGAGAGTCATGTCAGAAAGAGGAATGTCCACCGGAGTCCAATCATCATTGACAAGAGGAGTAGAAGCTTCTCCATCCACTACTCGAGTTGGATCGTCCTAACAGGTTGATGAGAAGAGAATGAAGCATAAGGATGATCTTGCTAACGCTAAACTGATTCTGAGCTTTTTCCCACTTACCTACCCCCTCTGCATGGTGAAATAAATCGTGACAGTGTGCCCTAAGAATTTGAGTATGCTATCGTCAGTGTGTACTTGCCGAAAGGGGTGCGCATAGTTCGTGCCGATCAGGACAAGCTCATAGCGTTGAAGTTTAGTAACTTCAACCTCGATGATAGAAAAGTCTATAGTATGCTCTCCCTACAAAAGTATCTAACGAAGATGAAGGGAAAAAAGTCAAAGATCGCCCCACAGTCTTAGACCCATAACCTTGCGTAGTCAACATTGTTGAATGTCATGAAGATCCCACACTTTGGTAGGCACCAGGAGGTGAATGCGTGTGTAAAGTTTCTTCTATCTTTCTATCATGGAGGCTACTTGTGGTTGAACTGTCGTTTCATAGTGGATCCGACCTTGATCAATCGGATCATAGGACTCAACATGTAAGGCCCTGACCCACATGATTTTTATCTTGGAAATACCATAGACAGAGCACTAGCAACGAAGATCAAAGAAACCTATGGAAATGTCGAGAAGGGCACGCGAGGCTACAAGGTAGCCTCTATTCAGAGTGACGCAGTCTGCCTTGCTTGTTAGCTGATCATAGACAGGTTATTTCACAAGAACCGACCCACCCAAGTGAATGTATTCGTAGTTGATCTCGCAGGGAAGTGCACAGAAGGACTTCAAATGAATTGAGTGAAGTACTTGGTGAATCAGCTTGAATTGGATTGCAGGGAAGCACAAGGCCAAGGGTATGAGTTCCATTTCAATTGGCTTCTCATATTGATCTCCTTATTAGCATGGGATATGCCAGAGGGTGCCACTTTCCCAAAGACCGAGCCATTTGAACCTTTGGCTGCGAGGTTCAGTACCCTGTGGTACTCGACCGATATGAGAAAGAAATGGCAGTCGAATGTCATATTCCACGTAAAATACAACCAGCTGAATATCGCCATCCAGTCTATGCCTTGCATTACCTCAAACATGCTCCATAGATTCATACCCTTAATGAAGTTCAACATAGATTTCCACTTCATTTATATAACAGTGTGAGTTGATGAACACAAGCAACAATTGTAGTCTTATTACAAGTTGACCAAGGAAGACATCGAAGAGATCACCAAGGATTGGCTAGAAGACCTTCTCATTCCAGCTAACCCCGCAGAGTTGTCTGATATTGATAGCCCAGATATTGTACCAGATACACCGAGACCAAGAAAAATGAAGAAGACTGAAGAGGTTCACGAAGTAGACAGTGCATCTATAAGGACCACCTCTATCACACTAGATGAAGGAGGTGATGGAAAAGAGATAGAAGGCACAAAAATTGAACAACAGAAAGGCGAAGTACCACCGCCCAGGGACAAATAAGACTCTTTGAAGAAAATCAAGGTCTCACCTCTGAAATCTTCCTCCCAAAAGAAACCTAGAACCCCTATAACCAAGATGCAAAGTACCCCCACGTTGGATGACTTTGATTTCATTGTTGCAGCGGTAAATGATGCTTCAAAGGAGATAGTAGAGAAGCAGGAGGTGAAGAAGGAGAAGATGTATAACCGTATATATATTGAACTCCATGGAGTGCAGCAGGCACTCCAGTCTAGCCACTCAGTCCCCATTGTGCTTATGATAGTAGGGACAGTAGAACCAGGAGATGATCCATCTCAACTTCACTGGATTGCTAATATGGTCGAAGCTCACCTTCCAAAAGCTCAATAAGACACAACACAAGCCACCCAGGATTTGACACAGGTACAAGGAGTACTTTTCGAGAAACACAGTGTTGTCGAATGAGAAAAAATTGCTCTTCAAGTACAGTGGGACAAAGAGAAAGCAGATCTACATCAAAGCAAGGAATAGTTGCTTGCAGAGCAGCTTGAAGTCAAGGAACTAGTTAACAGAGCACTCCACTTTGTGATTGTTATCAAAGTACATGCTGAAGAGAGAGTTCCACAATAGGTGGAACAACTTGAAGAAGTTATACATAAGCTTCAACAACACATTTCTGATCTAGAACTCCGTGATGTACCCGAGACCCCTTAGGAGATAAGAGTCTAGCGAGAAGAAACTTCTCGCAGTGCAGTTAACTGATTGAAAGATCTTTCTTTGGAGTGCAAGAAAATCAATAACTAGAGTTCCCAGACTTATGAGAACCTTACAGAGAATCCAGAATTAAAGGCGCTAGAGTCACAACTTCAGGAAGCAAAGAAACATGTGGATACATTAATGGCAGCTGAAGGCGTTGTCTATAGTGGATAGAATGAAAATATCTCATGAACAATGCACAACTGAGTAGTAGATACATATGATCCATAGAAAAGTGATGGAAGTCACTCAGTGAATCCAACCGGTGCAAGACAAGGCATGCATGTTATTTTTCGAGATTGAAAGCCAAGGAGCAGAGCTTGAGCAAGTCGTCATCACTATAGAATAGTGCTTGGAAGGACTGGTAAATGACATAGTGATCCTAGAATTCACATAGCAGGAGGCCACAACAAAACAATAGGTCGAAGAAGCTCGAGCCAAGCTCGAGGCTTTCAAAGTAGAATTGCACAGACCATAGTGACTTGGGATGAGTCACAGGTGAGTGTTGGGGGCCTGTTGGCCCTTGACCAAGTTTTGGGATAACCTTTGTCATTTTGACCTATTTTGGCACTTTGACAGCTAGTCGAAGAATGAGCTCCAAGCGAAGTAGAGATCACGAGATATCGGTCCCCTTTTGGACCCCTTTTAGGTTTTTGGGTTAATGTAATGAGAAAGGGATGTCAACCCATGGGTTTACCCATGCTTAGGCCCACTTTTGTAATGTATAAATAGATACTTAGGCAATGTAAGGATGGTCGATGGCTTAGTTCTAGTATTTAGATCTGTGTGATCGGATGTGGATTGTAAATGCTCTGTGCAAGATTGTAAGAGGCTTGCAGAACTAAGTGCAAGTTGTTGTAAGAGGTTGTAGAAGGCTTTGTGTTGAAGTGCAACGAAGAAGGATCTAGCGAGCTGCACAGATCTTCTGACCTGTGTGAAGTAAGGGTTTTGAGTGGCTTTGTGTTGTAACCGATTGAAGAAACTAATAAAGTAGAAGAGTTGGTGGACGTAGCCCCAGGGTGGGGGTGAACCATGCAAATATTTGTGTGATTCTTTGTGCTTTGGCTTGATGTGTTCATTTATTATTCTTCTAAGTGCCTGATATATTTAGATATATCTATTAATGCTTTGTGCTTCCTAGATGTATGTCAATAGTGGGATCTGACATGTATGAGAATGCTTAGTGTTGAACTACTAGACCTAATCTATTTTACTGTGGCTAAGTGCTGAAATACCTTTGAACACTATGATTCTCTGTGCTATCTGTGAAGCATAATAAGAGTTGAACATTAATGAATGACAAATGCTAAGTGATTTGTACATGATATAATCACAGATCTATGTCCCAGCTAAGGTTGTAGACACTTGAGTCTTGCAACCACCCCTGCCTCTACCTCGGGTGAGACTTCATCTGCTTTACAGGTGTTGCCAAAAGGGTCGGTAGTTAGGGCTTTGTTGGTGTGCTATTGTAGCGTTGAACCCCAGGTCTGCCCCTATGCCAACACTTCCTTAAAATATTTATCCTCAACATATTGTTCAATATAACTTTCGTGAGTGATTGAATTGTGGTTAAGGATTGTAGCAATTGTACTAGGAGGCCTAGATAACATATCAACAACTTTATTATGAATTCCCTTTTTATATATGATGACCAAGTGAAATTGTTGTAAAATCCCCATCCATCTAAAATGCCTTGATTGTTGTAGCTTAGTTTTTTATTGTAGATACTGTAATGGTTGATGATTAGTGTGTATTACTGTTTATTTTCCCATTAAGTAATGTTTCCACTTTTTAACACTTTGTACTAGAGCATACAATTCTTTATCATAGGTTCGATAGTTAATTACTATTGTAGTGAAGGTCTCAAAATGATAGCATATGGGTTTTATTTGTTGCATCAACACTGCCCCCATGGTATAGTCACTTGCATCAGTTTCAATTTTAAAAGACTGTTGGAGATCTGGCAATGCCAGAACATAAGCTGTACTAATCCTTTTTTTCAAAGTATCGAAATCCTTCTGTTGGCTTCCTCCCCACTGGAATCCCATTTTCACACTTGTTAAAACATGTAAAGGCATTGCAATCAGAGAGAATTTTACAATAAACTTCCTCCAATACTGTGTTTCTCCCATGAAGCTTCTTACTTCAGTTACATTTGTAGGCATTGGCCAATTTACAATAACCTCAAATTTTGAGGGACCAATCTTAAGCTCCCCTCCTATAATGTAACCCAGATATACAAGAGATATTTTTCCAAATTCACATTTTGACAATTTTACAAAAAGTTTCTCTCTTTGCAACATTGAAAGTATCTGCCTAACATGATGAACATCCTCTTCCTTGGTCCTACTGAATATAAGAATATCATCTAAGTAGACTATTACAAATTCATCAATGAAAATCCTGAATACATCATTCATAACCCTCATGAAAGTAGTAGGTGCGTTAGTAAGCCCAAATGGCATCAATAACCATTCAAACAATCCTTGTTTTGTTTTAAAAGTAGTCTTCCATATATCCTATTCAACAACCCTGATCTGATGGTAACCACTTCTTAAGTCTAACTTAGTGAAATAAACCGCATGTTTTAGTTGATCTAATAAATCATCAATGCGAGGCAAAGGGTAACTATTTTTTACCATGCTTTTGTTCAAAGCTTGAAAATCCATGCACATGTGCCATGTGCCATCTTTCTTTGGCACCAGGATGATAGGTGACCCACATGGAGAAGCACTAGGCCTGATGACCCCTTATTCAACCAGCTCTTGTACATGTTTCTTTATATTCACATTTTCCAAGACTGATAACTTGTGCATGCCAATGTTAGGAAGAGGAACATCCTACTACAATTGTATCTCATGTTCAACTTGTCGTTTTGGAGGCAATCCTTTAGGGACTTGAAATAATTCAACATAATAAAAAACAATTGTAACTAAATCATATTTTAACTTCACATCACAATCTTTGAATGTTAAGGTCCTAACCCGTACATAGGTAGATCAATGTATTCGGATGTAATAAAGGTCAATATTAATAAGACATTTCAATAAAATAGAATAAGGCGGATGTAAGAAGACCTAATAAAAGCTTCCGCTTCTAGAAGGATCTTCCTCTAGATGCTTCTTTTTAGTATAAATAGGAGTAGAGGGTATGAGAACCCTAGCTTGGATATTATTGTAACAGAGCGCTGCTCGATTGGAGGTTGCC
>SNQJ01S0163659.1:40753-51026 GCA_010110895.2 Picea sitchensis | reverse complement strand
CACTCCCCCTCTCCAAATGGCTACCACTCACAACCAAGACCTGGAAGCTTCCATCAATCAAGCCTAGGAATCCATCCAACATGTGACATCTGAGATTGGCGCTACCAATTCCCTCCTTGCACAATTCGATACCCAAGTCCAACACAAATTTGACACCATGGAAGCCAAATTCATGAACCAATTTAACACCCTCTAGTCTGTTGTCAACCAGTTGTTGAACCTCACTCTGGGTCCTTCCTCCTCAGAACAACTAGAGATAATGATTCCTCTCATTCTCTGCATTTTCAATCCAACTCCTTTCATCGTGATCCCCGTCATCCCCATGTTGAGGTCAATAAATTTGATGGCTCTGATCCTACGGGTTGTGTCGCTCAAATGGAGTATTATTTTTCTCTGCATGGTATTACTGATAAGTTTGCAAAACTTCACTATGATATCCTCTATCTAGATCTCGAAAAATGGAAATGGTGGAAATGGTGTAAAAATTAACGTTGGGGGTATATTTCCTAGACCCAATTTGTTGTAGATCTCTATGATCTCGTTTGCACTGATACCCACTATCTCGGTCGTTTGACCAAGTTGAAACAATCAGGAAAAGTGGAATACTTTATAACTTCTTTTGAGCATCTAGCCTTTCGAACCGAGGGCATGTTAGATGTGTTCTTCCATGAATTCTTTATCAGTGTCCTAAAGGATGAAATTTTATCCCAGGTTCTCGTGGACCACCCTCACACTTGGTTGGAATATACTAAACATGCTAAAGAGGCACAACAATTTTTTTTTTCCCAGAATAAAAAACCCTCTTTTTTTCCTCTCCCTCTACCCACTAATCCACCCCCCTGTCACTCCCCTCAAGGTCCATAAATTAACTAGGACTGAAATGGATGAACGCCAACTGAAGGGTCTTTGCTATAATTGTGATGAAAAATATTTTTCGGGGAACAAGTGTAAGGAACAATTTTTTTTTATGGCCATTTACAAATATTTTCTTGAAGAAGATGTGGCAGTTCCCCTTTTGAAGAAACCTCCCTTAACGATGCTACCCAAGAGCTCGCTGACCCACTTGAAGTTGACCCACTCATTTCTTTTCATTCCCTCACTCGCTTCTCTACTCCAAAAACCGTCAATCTCATTGGATATATTAATCATAGGAAGGTCATCATCCTTGTTGATAGTGGTAGCACCCACAATTTTATTCTTCACCGCATTTCCAAGGAAACCAATTTCTATATTCATGCTATCAATAATTTTCAAATCATGATAGCCAATGGTGGGTCCATGAAATGTGGTGGGCATTGTAAAAATGCACGTCTTCAAATTGGACATTACCACTTGAAATCTCATATGTTTTCCATTGAAATGGGTGGTTGTGACATTGTGCTAGGTGTTGAATGGTTATGCACTTTAGGTCCCATTCTTATGGATTTTAAGGAATTAACCATGCAGTTCCAACATGAGGGACAAAGGTATCACTTCCAAGGTCTCACAGTTAGTTCTTCTGAGATCATCAGTTCCCATCACATCAAAAATCTCCTCAAGAAAGGCCACTCTAGTATTATTTCTCAACTCCATTCTATTCAAGCGATTGAGACATCCTCTGTGCATCCTGACCTCCAAGATATTCTCTCCAAACATCAAGTTGTTTTTTCCACTCCTCATGGACTTCCTCCTTCTTGTGGTGTTCATGATCGTTCCACACCCCTTTTTCTTGGAAATATTCCTCCCAATGTTCTCCCTTATCATCATCCCTTTTCCCAAAAGAATGAATTTGAGAAAATAGTGTAGGAATTGCTCCAAGAGGGTGTTATCCTCCCCAATACCAGCCCTTATTCTTCTCTTGTGGTCATGGTACTTAAGAAAGAAGGTACTTGGTGCATGTGTCCTGACTTTCGTGCCCTCAATAAACTCACCATCAAGGACAAGTTTCCCATTCCTATCATTGATGATCTCTTGGATGAGTTGAGTGGTGCTCAATACTTCACTAAACTTGATCTGCATTCTGGCTACCACCAGATACGTATGTAGGAAGCTGGCATCCCCAAGACTGCCTTTCAAACTCATGAAGATCACTATGAGTTATTGGTCATTCCCTTTGGCCTGTGTAATTCTCCATCCACCTTATAAAGACTCATGAATCACGTCTTCCATCCCTTTCTTCATCATTTTGTCTTATTTTTCTTTGATGATATTCTCATCTATAGTAAAACTTGGAAATCCCATCTTTCCCATGTGGATCAAGTTCTCCATCTACTCTCTCAGCATCAATTTTTCCTCAAATACTCTAAATGTTCTTTTGGCACCTCAGAAGTCGAGTACTTGGGTAATGTTGTTAGCAAGGCTGGTGTCTGGGTGGATCCTATGAATATTGAAGCAATGAAAGATTTTCCCCACCCCAAGAATATAAAAAGGCTGCATGGGTTTCTTGGTTTAACAGGCTATTGAAAGTTTTTTCAGAATTATGGAAAGATTGCGGTGTGTCTCACTGCTCTCCTTAAAAAGAATTCTTTCACTTGGACTCCCGTAGCTAATCAAGCATTTCAAGCCTTGAAGGTGGCTATGTATACTACTCCAGTCTTGGCCCTTCTTGATTTCACAAATACCTTTTTCCTAGAATCTGATGCCTATAGGAGAGGAATTGGAGCATTCCTTATGTATGAGGGCCGACCTTTGGCCTTTACCAACAAAAAATTGTCAGAACGCTATTTGGGCCAATGAATCTATGAAAAGGAAATGTTAGTTATTCTGCATGTAGTGGATCTCCGACGCCCTTATCTCTTGAGGAAAGGCTTCCAAATTAAGACAGATCATCAAATCCTCAAGTATTTTCAGGAACAACGACCTTCATCTCCAGAGCAACAAAAATGGGTAACTAAGCTCTTTGGATATGATTATGAGATCATTTACAAAAAAGGAAAAAAAAATTTGGTTGTTGACGCTGTTTCTCAAAAATATGAAGATGAAGGGTCCATTTTCTCCCTATCCTTCATTCTGCCAAATTGGCTCCAAGTTATCTTCCAGGAATGGCTACAAGATCCTAAAATTTCACATCTAATCCAACAATGGCAAGACAATTCCCCTATTTCCCCAGTGTACTCTTGGCACATTGATGAGCTTTACTACAAAGGCCATTTGTATTTAAGTAAACAGTCACAAATTAAATCCACGGTGCTTTCTGAGATTCATGCTACACCCACAACTTGGCACTCATGGTTTACCAAAACCTATGACCAGGTCAAATGCTCTTTTTTTCTGGGATGGTATGAAAAATGACATTCGCACTTTTTTGGAAGAATGTGTTGTTTGTCAATGTAACAAGGGAGAAATAATCAAAGCTCCTAGAACACTCCAACCACTTCCGATTCCGCTCGCTATTTGGAGGGACATCTCTATGGATTTTATTGTGTTATTACCTAAATCAGGGAATAAGTCAATCATGATGGTGGTAGTTGACCATCTTTCCAAGTATGCTCATTTCTGTGCTCTTCAAAATCCATTTATTTTATCCACTTTGGCTCAACTTTACATGGATCATGTCTCCAAGATTCATGGAATGCCTCATTCTATTGTTTCTGATCGAGATCCCACTTTCACCAACAATTTTTGGCAATAATTGTTCAGGCTATAGGGAATCCAATTGAATCTCAACACCACCTATTATCCCCAAACTGATGGTCAAACCGAAGTTGTCAACAAGTGTTTGGAGACTTATTTGAGGTTTTTTACCTCTTAAAGGAAACATCAATGGGATCAATGGTTACCATTAGTTTAATGGTGGTACAACAATTCTTACCATACAACTACTCTCATGTCTCCTTTTGAAGAAGTATATGGAAAAAATACACCTTCCGTTATCTCCTACATGCCAGTTGTCTCGATGGTACAGGCGATTGACCAAATGCTTACAGTTTGAGAAGTTGTTCTCCATACCCTCAAAGACAATTTGGTCATGGCTCAAAATAACATGAAGCAACAAGATGATCAAGGTCGATTAGAATGTCAATTTGTTGAAGGAGACTAGGTATTTCTTCAACTGCAACCCTATAAGCAAACTTCACTCAAGGCCGAACATTGTCAGAAACTGGCACCCAAATTTTATGGTCCTTATATAGTTCTCAAACACGTGGGATAGGTGGCCTATCAATTAGCTTTTCCCAGTTCTTCTAAGCTCTATCCTATTTTTCATGTCTCCTTCTTAAAGAAGGTGATGGAAACTAAGTGCCAAACTCAAAACAACCTTCTCGAGTTGGATGAAGAAGGATCCATATGGTTGCAGCCCCAAGCAGTTTTGGAACAACGTGAGCATTGTATTCATCAGTGTACCATCAAGGAAGTGTTAGTCCAGTGGAAATATAGAACTCTAGGAGATGCCACCTGAGAGCCAGCTAACATTCTGCAACAATTTCCTCATCTTAATCCTTGAGGACAAGGATACTTTTAAGGGGAGGGCATGTTAGGGACCTAACCTACCTAACCCCTCAAGTAGGTAGAATAATATATTTCCATGTAATAAAGGTCAATATTAATAAGGCCTAGCAATAAGGAGGAATAAGTCAAATGTAAGAAGACCTAATGGAAGCTTCCTCTTCTAAAAGGATATTCCTCTAGATTGTTCTTTTGGATAGATAGATTTAGTATAAATAGGATTAGAGGGTATGAGAATTTTTTTCTTGAATAATTATTGTAATAGATCTCTACTCTGCTGGAGGTTTCCCCCTTGAAGAGGCAAGTGAACCTTGTTTCCTATCAGTAAAGGTATAATTCTGGTGTTGTGGTTCCATATTATCTGTTGTTCCACTGTTATCTATGCAGTATTTTTGTATTTTGTTTCTATCTCACTGTTATTTTATACATTATTTATATTCTCTACTAATATAATAGACCTGGTACCTTACATCATGCCACATCAACAACTTCCACGTCAACCAACAGAAGTGGTTGATGGTCAAATCGATCGATTTGGGAAATCATTTGATAGTCATCGAGGATCATCGATCATTGATGGGTTGGTGGTCGGGAATCAACAGATTTAGTGGATATTTTTTCATTCTCCCACAAATATCATCGATGTCTAATTTAAGAGTTGTTTGAAAATCGGGTGTTGGGGAAATGGACTGACGACCGACGGCCGGATCGGTAGCTTTGGAAAAATGTTTTGCCCATCCAAAGGATGATACCAATCGTCGATGGCCGAAAAGGTCAGATCAACGATTGTTGTGTATTTTATTTGAGATAAATGATTGAGATTTAAATAACTATTACAGTAGTAAAACAATGAATTTTGTGTGAAATTTTATGAAATTTTCATATTTTTGAAGCTCATTAATTTGCAGGGCATCTTTGAGGCCCTAAATGACATTTTTAGCAAGTCAAAAACCATGAGAATAGACTATACCAAGGTGTAGTTTGTCTCTTCAGCTAAAATAAAAGAACTCAAAGAGATATATCCAATGAGCTAAATGGTTCGCGAAACGAATCTCGTATGAGAAAGTTACAGCCAAAACAGTGAGGGTAAAATTTTGGCACCAATATTACTTCTAGAGGGCATAAATATACGCTCATAAGTTTGTTAGGGGAACATGAGTATTCGATGGAAATATTATGACCAATAGAAGCTAGAGGTGGAGTCATATTTTTTTTACGGGCACCTGAAAATGTGCAGGAAGAGAAATAAGACACTTGTATCATACATGAGTAAATTGAGTAAAACAACCTAAATTTCTCCAGACCATAATGTTCAACTCGAAGCTTGGATTTGAGAAAACAAATAGTCGTTGGAAAGGTATTGAGGAGTAGAGGACACAAGTCAACCCAAAATTCTGATTTGGGAAATCAAATTTCTCATAAAATAATAAATAGATTTTTGTAGAAGTAAAAAGAGTGGAATTGCAACATGTAGTTGTTGTAACTTTCCATTCAGAAGTCAGATTGAGGCATAAGTACAATTTTTGGGAAGATGTTTCAGGTAGGAATGCATCAAGAAAATCAAAATTTGTATTGGTGAAATATGTCCTTCATAAATTGATGAAGAAATAACATGTATCCTATATGACAAAATGTTTTATTTTATGCATATTTCTAACAATAATTATTATATGTGCATTTCTTGCAAGATTTGAGGTATAGAAAGAAAATTTAGTTATTATATGAGTATTGGAGTCATGTAATATGCTCAAGGATGATACATCCATGAGGAAGATATCATAGGTATTCATGTTAGCATGGGGAATGCTGAGACAAAGTCAAATGGTCTTAGATATAGGAAAGAGCCTGTCACTATGAGAATCATGCATAGGGAAGTGCAGAGCTACACATATTATAATGAAATGATTATGAAGGCTTAGGAAGAGATACTTCAGAGCTTGAACATGTTTCATAAGAAATTTAACAAATATTATGGCACCAAGAAAGCAACTATTACTAGACAAGTATCAACATCTAGATCCCATAGAAAAAGGTATGATTATGGAAACTATAGGAAATCAAGAAGAATGAGAAGGCACCATCATTCTCCAAAGTAGTCCACTAGAATAAATCATGCAAGTTTAGGACCAAGAAGCAACCAAAGTGTGTCTCTTGTTCAGAGGAAAAGAATAAGGCTTGAGGTAGACATCTTGCAAGGTGAAATCAGGAAAATAAAGCCACCTACTTTCAATGGTGAACACATTAAAGGAGAAGAGGTCGAGGCATGGTGATTGGAAATGAAGAAATAGTTCCAGCTGCATGATTACCCGTCCTAGGTAGAAGACAAAATTTCCACCTACCACTTGCAAGGGAAGGTAGCCATTTTGTGGGATCAACTTAAGCAAGCTAAGAACCTCGATGAGAAAAGGATCTCATGGAGGAAGTTCAAAGGGTATTTCTAATAGATATATTTGTACGAGCATTACTATGAGAGAAAGATGAAAGAGTTCTTAGGAATCAAGTTGGGAACCATGGCAATGAAGGAATATGAGAAGTGGTTCTTTGAGTTGTTGAAGTGCGTTGACTTAATCAAGGATGAGAAAGTCAAAATCCAAAGGTTTCTAAGTGGGTTACCCTCCTTCTATAGTGACAAGATTCAATGTGATAACCCTAAGACCTTGGAGGAAACCATAAGGAGAGAAATGTACCTTTATGAGAAAAGCAAATGAAGGACAATGTTACAAAAGGATTGTAATGAAAATATGAAAGGGAAAAAGGATCAAAGGAAGAAAGGATTTAAGCCACCCTTTTTCAGAAATAACTTCCAAGAAAATCAACAAGGCCAGGAAACCTAAAATGATAAAAAGAATGCAGATTCATTTGGGAAAAGGCCAAGGTAGAAGCATGTTCAATGTTGGGGATGTGAGGGAAACCACTTATATAGGGACTTCCTTCACAAAGGAGAAACAATGAGGACTTTCCAAAACATTCAGGAGGTTGAAACAATGAAATACATGGAAGGAAGCATGCCAAGGATTTATGGAGCCTTGGAAAATAAGAAAATTGAATATCAATCCCCCATGATTGAAGTTGAAGGTAAGATTGAAAACCAACCCATTGCAATTTTGATTGATTCCAGAGCTAGCCATAGTTACATAAATGCTAGCATTGTTGAAATATTTCACTTGCAAAGAAGTAAGCATAAGAAATATTGGTTAGTTCAATTAACCACGGGGGCTAAGAGTGTCACACACACCCGACCCCTAAGTATCCTTTTAAGGGATGGGGGTATAATTTTTTCTTCTTTCCTACAACTCCCTGAATCCTCGAATGAGGACACCATCGTCGTGTTCTCACTGAGATCTTTCCAATGACTGAAATCTTGTCCAAAACCGAGTCTTGGTTCAAAAGTTATGGCCTTCCAAAGTTTTTGGGGCATCATCGGCCAATGGCCACCCCCTTCACCACATGGAATCACTTATCTCATGATGTCTGACATGGCACTATTATGACCCATTTCATCATTATTGTGCATATATGAAAACATCCCTTGAGACCCGAAGTCCTAGAGTCTCTTTCCTCATCAGGATCCATGGTGGAGTTCTGTCCACCCTTAAAGATCTGAAGGCTGAGATGTATTTGCACTTGAACACATGGTTTTGACTTGATAAGGGGTGGGGGTCCCACACCTAACTTGCGACCAATCCCACGATTCCATGTGGAATTATCCAGGCATGCCACATCATCACGGTGTACGTGTTGATATTTTGATGTAAATATGGAAGATATTCTTTTTTATTTGTATTGGACAAACCTCAAGAAGGTTATTGTAATATTATTGTATAAATTGACTCAAAATAAACTTTTATTTTATTGTTATCCTTATTGTAAAATTCAAAACAACCCCTGTTAGGATTACGTCTTTTCGAGAGTCAATTATGTGTATAAATAGAGGTTGATTTACTCTCATTTGTACACACACATAACTCATCTTCTTTTGTGTATTTGGAGCATAGCAATGAAGGTCTAGCGCAAGAGGTCTTGGTTTCTTGGTCTTTGGTATCTTGGTATTGGTCTATTTGTGGAGAGATATAACAAAACATTGTAGTGTTTGAAGGAATATATATTGAATAATTTGTTGCTAGGTTTTCTCCCCCATGAGGGATTCCCATGATATATCTTGTGTTATGTGATTGTTTATCTTTCAATGATCCTATTACATGAAATTGTTAATGAATGTTAAAGAAGATAATTGTAACTTCTAAAATTCTAACATGGTATGAGAGCATGCCTGGATAGAAGAAAGTTCATAGATCTAGAAGACAAAAGGAGCCTTTTTTATTGATAGGAGTGGTTGTCGAACACGACAATACCACTAGTAAGTGTGCCCTAGTGGAGTGCATATTTTCCCTGGATAAGATCTTCAGAATCCAGAATTTGTGATTTAGGGGCAGGATGACTACCAGAACCAAGATTGATGAGAAGCTAGAGGGAGATGACAACTTCATATCCTATAGGTACAAAGTATCCATCCTCCTAGAAGAACATGATCTAGAGAAGTTCACTAAGGAAGAGGTTTCAGAACCAGAGGGAGATGAGGCTAAAGCAAAGCACAAGAAGGATATGGTCAAAGCAAAGAGGATTATTGTAGACTCCATTAAAGACCATTTTATTCATCACATATGTTCATTATTGATCTAGGTGGATATTGGTGGCCACCCACCTTTTCCAATAGGCTCAAAATAGTTTTCTGGCAATTTTGGTAATTTACTATTTTTAGTAATTTTTAACTTATGGAGCCAGTTTGAGGGCCTAAATGATGTTTTTTCATGATCGGGCACCTCAATGATAGGAAAAGGATTTTATTTATCCCCCTAAATGAATCTTCTCATCAATAACTTTCCAACGAGCTATCGTGTGCCCTAAACAAAGATCGTTGTAGAGCTAAATATATTACTATAAGTAGCCTTCATAAAATGTCAACCCGGGGAGGTAGACTTAGAGGAACCAACACTGTATGTGCAAGGTTGAAGAGAGAGTTTATAAAAATGTCAATCTAATTTCTAAGCTGACAAAAGAAACTGCTAATAGAATTTATACTAATCCGCCCTGTTTTGCACTCGTTCTGCACTAATCCTGCACTAGTTCTATACCAACTCACAAAATGCATTCTAAGCATATAAAAGATCTACTGAGAAAACTGATGACGGGAAAAATACTCTAACTTCTGCAATGTTGAATCAAATGATCCAATCGAATAAAAACTAAAATCGTACTCCTACTGGAAGAGAACACTCAAATCTCTAATGCGATGGAAACTATGCAAAACGTTTACAGTAAACTCATAATAGTAGAAATCATATGAATGAACAATGTTTGATTATTTCAATGAGGAAGAACAATACAACTGCTAGAAACTTATCTATCTCTGCAAATCTAATCTATTTCTAAATTCTACCTCTATCTCCCCCATATAATCTCTTATGCTCTTCATTCTCTATCTATTTCTCTACGTCCATTCTAGATCTTATATAGAGTTTGGAATTAGTTACAATCAGGGTTTTGCGCCTCAAGATCTACAGTACCATGCTATGCGCTTATAGATAGGCAATACATTGATTACAAAAACTGTTTCAGAGTATCATCGTTTGAAGAGAAAACAAGTTTCACATAAATATCCCTTTGAATCAGTAGAAATAACTGAGTTTTTAGGGCTCCTTGAATGTCTGGGCAATCCACTTGGCACTTGGCTTTTTTGGAAAAACGCCATAATCACAAAATCTGGGTTTTACCTGTTTAGAAAAATGAGAATATATCCCAAACCGTTAAGAATGTTTGGAAACTGTCTGCGTGGGAACCAATTTGGACCCTT
>SNQJ01S0163659.1:29680-40743 GCA_010110895.2 Picea sitchensis | reverse complement strand
AATGCATGTCGCCGACGTTGTCAGGGTATAGAGAGTTGGGTCTTGAGCTTGTTTATATTGAGGAAAATGACTCTCGCATGCCCAAGAAACAACCCATGGTGGAAGAAATAAAAGATGACAGGATAAGAGATCCTTTCAAAAAAATTCTTGAGGAAGCCCTTGAGCGACAAAGGAACGAGATGATGGACATATTTGCAAAAATCCTTCGACGATTGTCGACAAGCGACACATACACCTCAACAGGAAGCGCCACCCCCTTCAAGTTACAGATCAATTTTTATATTCCTATATTTGAAGTTCAAATAGATGTAGATGTCGTAGATAAATGGTTAAACCTTCTAGAACAGTATTTTTCTGTCCACATATTTTCTGATAGAGAAAATATTATATTTGCACTCCTCAAGGCCATCCCCCATGTAAAATATTGGTGGGAGACTTTCTGTGTGAAAAATGAAACTAAAGGATCCAAATTATTTGTAGTTGCACCCACTTGGGATTCCTTCAGGGATGCTATTAAGGAACACTACTACCATGTGGGAAGTTATCATAACTTGTATACAAGACAAACCACAGTGCGGCAGGAGAGAGACCAAACAATCCCAGAGTTCACCAATGTATTCCATACCTTGCGCACCAAGATGGGTATCAAATATTTTGAGAGACATCTGGTGCTCAAGTACCATGGCGATATGCATAGATACATCCAAACATAAATTGATTTTTTGGAAATCTTGTCCTTTAGCACGACCTATCAATATGCCGTCAAAATAGAGAAGAAGCTTAAACAAAAGACACGATAGTTTGGGTATGGGAACCCCTCACAACAAAAGTAAGGAAAGGTTAGCCCTAACTCGCAGAACAAAGGACAAAGAAAATATGGGAAACCTCATGACAACTAGTCCAATCCACAAGCAAAGAAGGACAATTGGAAGACAAAGAAAGATACCAGGAAGTGGTGTGACTTCCATAAGATCCCCTGGAATAACATTGTTGATTTCCTCTCAAAGTAGTCATTAGTGGATAAATTAAAAGCCTTTGAATCAGATGCGGGTTCTGAATATGAGTTAGAACTAAATAAGGGGAGATGAATCATTGACGCAGAACTAATTGCCACTGTTTCGACCACCAAGATCCAGCCCGGTGAACCTGATGAGCCAAAGTAAGGAGAGTGCCTCTTTCATTCATAGATGTGGGTGAAAGGCACTTCACTGCACTTCATCATTGATAGAGATATCCATAAGAACCTCATATTAACATAGGTCATCAAGAGGCTATCCCTATCGACAACGCCACACCTACAACCCTGCACCGTCGGATGGCTTCGTCAAGGAAGCGATATTCACGTCAACCAACAGTACCTCCTGTCTTACGACATCAAGACATTCAAAGATGAGGTATTGTGTGATGTTTCTCCCCTTGAAGTTTGTGATGTTCTTTTGGGACAAACTTATTTATGGAAACATCATGCTGTATATGAGTCTAGGCCTTGAAGTGTTATTATTACTTTGAACAGGAAATTGTACACAATACTCGAGGTAGTTCCACCTAGTGCCATTTCCTTGATCTTTGCCAAGCAATGTAGGAAGGTTATTTCTTAGGCTAGGAAGTTTGTCTTCTTCGTGATTCACTCTTAGAATGAGAAAAAGGTTGCAACCACATCCATGGCCTTCACGACCAACCTCTCCACACAACAGACACAAGTGGATAAGTTTATGGAATAATACAAAGACATATTCTCATCACCTAGTAGAGTACCTTTGCATGGTTAGGTCAAGCATCCCATTGATCTGATTCCCAACAAACCAATACCAAATGAGCCAGTCTATCATCCCTCTCTATTAGAAAATGAGGAGATCAAGAATCAGATCCAAGAACTGCTCCACAAGGGGCACATCTGACCCATCTCATCACTTTTTGGAAGCCCAATAGTGTTGGTGTAGAAGAAAGACAGGACTTGACGACTCTACATTGATTACCGGGCCCTAAACAAAATCACAATGAGGAACTGGTACTTGATTCACCAAATCGAAAATCTCCTTGATCAGCTCAAGGGGGCCAAATACTTCAATAAGATTGAATTGAAGTCTGGATACCATCATGTTCGAATAGAAAAGAAAAATGTCTGGAAAACTGTCTTCAAGTCAAAAGAAGGTATTTTTGAATGGTTGGTCATGCCCTTTGGTTTGACGAACTCCCCAAAATATTTCATGAGGTTGATGGAAGATATCCTATAGCCTTTCACTAATTGTTTTGTGGTGGTGTATCTAGATGAAATCCTCATATACAACACGACTTGGGAAGAACACTTGTATCATATTCAACAAGTTCTGCATACTCCGTGGTAGCACAAGCTATATGCCAACTTGGAAAAATGCCTCTTCGGCATGGACAGGGTCCAATACCTAGGCTACATTGTTGATGTGCATGGTGTGCATGTTGATCTAGCCAAGATCCAAGTAATCCATGACTGGCCATCCCCAACCATGCTCACTGAGATTCAAATCTTATTAGGCCTTTCCAATTTCTATCGCAGGTTCGTGTTGGGATTCTCCCATACTGCATGGGCCCTAAGTCAAATAACCAAAGGTGGTGGTAAGGAAAAATTTGTGTGGGGCATGTTCCAACAAAAAGAGTTCGATGATATGAAGCAACGCTTATGTTCAATACTAGTTCTCTCAATACCTGACCTGCAACAATCCTTTCATATCGAGACATATGCTTCAGACTATGTTGTGGGCATAGTCCTCACTCAGAACAACCATCCCATGGCCTATCATAGTGAGACACTATAAGATGTTATCCATAAGTTTCCTACTTACGACAAATAAATGTAATCCATTATGAAAGCCTGCCACTAGTGGAGGCATTGCATTCTTGGGAAGGATACATTCATACACACTGATAATAAGTCGTTGCAGTTCATGCAGACACCAGGAAAATTGCAGAATGAACGCCATCGTAAGTGGTCCACATATTTGCAATAATTCCACCTCAACATCAAGTACAAAATAGGAAGTACAAACCGAGTCTTTAATTTCCTTAACCGACCTCTAGTCGTGGCACTCGCCATAGTGCTAGAATATTGCGACCATGAGACCTCTAGTTGGCCCCACCTCTATGAGACGGATCCCAACTTTGCCAACACCTACCAGATGTTGGGAACCAACACAACTGTCAGTAATTTCCATATTCAGGATGGGTTGTTGTATCGACTGGGCCATCTCTACATTCCATCAAGCGAGTGAGTGAAGATTATTTGAGAATCCCACTACAGTCGGGTGGTAGGATACTTCGGCATGGAAAAGACAGTGGCAGTGTTGCAACAACATTTCTACTGGTTGAAACTTTGACATGATGTAAGCAAGTACATCTGGTCCTTCATTTCATGTGCTATTGCCAAACCGATAATCAAGAAACAAGGACTGTACAATCCTTTTCCTACTCCTAACATGCCTTGGGAATCCATCTCAATGGACTACATGTCAGGGATCCCTTCCACCAGGTGGGGAAATGAAATTGTTTTTTGGTTGTTGATCACTTTTCCAAGATGACGATTTTGGTCGCTTGCAAGGAGAGAATCACGACAGAGGACACTACCAAGATTTTATTTGAATGAGTGTGGGTACACTTTGGGATCCCAAAAACCATTATCTCAAATTAGGACAACCGGTTCATCAACACATTTTGGTCGAGAATCTGTTCACTACTGGACACCAAGCTCACCAATTCCACCTCCTTCCACCCCTAGACGAATGGCCAAACTGAGGTCTTCAACTAGACGATCATGCACATCTTGCACATGTACAATTCCAATAACCCTCACACCTCGGATGAGAGTCTCCCCTATGTTCAAAACAACTACAATAGAGCCATACATAGCTCAACCAACCACAACCCATTTCAGGTGGGGTTGGGATTTCAACCATTGGGTCCTATGGATGTTGCACTACCCCTTGTAGCCACCTAGGAAGACTTGTTGCATGCTCCATCCGCAGCTGAAAAATCCACCCAGTTCATTTAGTGGATCTAGCACATCTTCCAAGAGGTTCAATATATTTTACAAAATTCCAATGCTAAGTACAATCAACGCCATGATCAACAATGGGTGCCACACTAGTTTCGGGTGGGAGACAAAGTTTGGTTGCACTTGTAGAAATAATTCCTTATAGGGCCTCATCGAAAGCTTCATCCACTCCATTATGGGCCTTACACCATTACCAAGGTTGTGGGTGACAGTTTTTTTGAGCTCAACCTTCTCCCCTTCCTTGGTTTTCACCCAATGTTCAATGTGGACCTCCTTCAACCTTATTTTTCACCATTATTGGACACCTAGGAGATATCAGAACAATTGAAACCAACAAAGCTCAACCTTGAGTACATGGAAAAAACATCCACTAATAAGATCATGGACACACAGGTCAAGGGAACTCTCCAACAAAGGATCCAGTTTTATCGGGTTGGCAAGGCAGGGCAACTCCTGCACCAAGGCAAGTGGCTCACTCGGGGCCAAGTTTAGCAGAAATTTCCTCATCTGATGGGGGAAATCAATGCAATGGATACCATTTATTCCTAAGGAGGGAGGATTGATACAGGTGGATATCGGTGGCCACCCACTTTTTCCAACTGGCTTAAAATAGTTTTTTGGCAATTTTGGTAATTTACTATTTTTAGCAATTTTTAACTTCTGGAGCCAGTTTGAGGGCCTAAATGATGTTTTTCATGATCAGGCACCTCAATTATAGCTAAAGGCTCTAATTTATCCCCCTAAATTAATATCCTCACCAATACCTTTCCAACTAGCTATCGTGCACCCTAAACAAAGATCATATGAAAAAGTTACGACTTGCGGAAGTTAATGTATGAACTTACCCCAACGGGGCCCACATGAATTTTGGTGCTTCATCTCTGAGGGTTAGGTTTTTGGATGTCTAGGGTTTTGGAATTCATATTTATTGTAGAAAGGATTTCAAAGCCTCATTGTACTCATCTTCTTATGGATGAGCATAACCATCACATCTCTTCTCAGAGATAAGATGCCACCATTCTAGCAAGCTTGTTTTCAGTCTGTATTTTACAGTTTTCAACATATTTCTTATTTAATAGAAGTCAAGTTTTACTTTATCTCTTTTATTGTTTACTGTGTCTCTATGTTAACATTATAAATCTATGGTTTCATTTCATTCCTCTCATAAATCGAGATCAATTATCCACTCCAAAAGAAATGATGGATGCCTTAACCCAACTGTTTGAAGGAAACAACATCAATCGAGGAATGACCATGAGAAATCAATTAAAGAATATGAGGATGTATAATTCAGAAACCATCCACTCTTACTTCTCAAGAGTGAACCAGATCAAGGAGAAGATAGAATCCATTGGTGATACAATGAATGGAGAAGAAATGGTTATCACCACCTTGAATGGCCTCCCAAGGTCACGGGATGCATTTATTCAAGGGATATGCTCAAGAAGGAAGCTACAAAAGATCAATAGGCTATGGGAAGATTGAAACTAAGAAGAATAAATTATGGAAGCAAGAGAAGATAAGATGATAGATGATGATCAATCCCTAGCCACCCACACCAGGAAAGGAAAGAGAAAGAAAGAATTCCAAGATCCTAGTCACATGGGACTTTGGCAAGCCCTGAGGACTACACTCTTAAATCTTATCCAAGATTTGGTTAAGGTTGTGGACTTGAACCTGTGGTCACTTTGGAAATTGGTTTGAAGGAAGCACCCCTCGTCTATATAATTCAAATTCTACAATCAGGAAAAGGTAATTTCGAGGGATCAACAGGAATGGAGTAGTATCTTAAAGTCTGTCCCAACTCTATATTTGTGGATTTGGTCCTTTGGGGGTCCCTTGAGGATTTTCCAACCAACACAACGTCCAAATTTTTATGTCCCCAAATTTGGTTAAAATCCCATTGGTAGCAATTCTCGTTTTTTAAACAGAGGTAGGCAAACACCATCTAAAAATTATGACATTCACGTTTTACTTCAAATTTCCCAGGTTGCTAGGCCATCAGAGCCACACATTCTACCAATCAAACAATACAAAATATTTTTCCATTATCTAACTCAAGAAGATACATATTACAACAAAATAGTCAAGACTATATGAAGCTCAGAGTCACACTTATTTGAAGTTTTGAATTAGTTGGAAACTACTAAAAGGGGTGCTCTTTTCCACCCAACCATAGGCACAATTTTCTCTCTGAGGATTCCTCAACTGGACACCCCCTATATAGATCATGATTCCATGAGATAGATGGATTTTTCATTTTTTCTGAGATACAACAAGGGACAAAGGTTACTCTACTTTTCCCACAGGTCCTTGGCAAATCAATTTTCTATCCACCAAGCAAGGGATCTTACTATGATTTCTCACTCAATCAATGCATCTCCGTTTATCATCTCTATTAGAAAACATTGTCCAAGCACTCTTGTACCCAAAACAACATATATTTCTCATTTATCCTTGGTACCAAAGAGCCTCGCATGCTATGCTTTCTTTAGAGTGGTCTCTCGACCAATTTGTGTGTGTCTTCCTTTTTCTGACTAGGATTTTCTTGAATTTTCTTGCCTTTTCCATCAATATTTCGTGGGTCATATCAAGAAGTTTCCATATCGTTACTCTACCCATCTCCTCATTTACTCTTGAGGAAGACTTCCCAACTACCAGCTTGACTAGAAATTAAATTTCCTGGGTTAAAATATTGTTATGGGTCTGAGAAATTTATATCCAACAATGTACTAGTCTGACAATGTCATCTCAACCATCATTGGTTCCCCTTACCATCCCCTATCATGCATCATGATCCATACTAGCCACCTCCTTTCATCAATTATTCCACAATTTTCCATTTTTATTTAATAATAATATATATATATATCTGTGTTATACCTTTAATAACAAGGTTCATTGTCTTTTGCAAAATTCTCACGATGGGTCTATCTACAGTATTTTATCCAAATATAATTATATTTACAAGATGGGGGAAACAAGGGTATTACAATATCTCCCCCCTTAAAGGAACACCATCCTCATTGTTCTACCCGTCATTGTGGTCTTTATGTACATCAGTGAACAAAAATGGGTATGCATGTTTCATGGAATCCTCCAATTGCCATGTAGATTAATCTAGACCAAAGTGTTTCCATTGCATCTTTACCTATGCAATGGTTTTGTTTCTGAGTGGAATTTCCTTCCTATCTAGTATGCATTGGGGTTCTAGTAGGAATTATCCCTCTGGTTACACCTGGATCACAAACCAGTCAATTATATGATTAGAATCATGTACATATTTGTTCAACAATGAAACATGAAAAACATTGTGTGCTTTCACTATGGGAGGAAGTGTTAGTATATATGCTACAATTCCCACTCTCTCCAAAATTTCAAAGGGTCCAAAAAAATAAGTCGCCATCTTGGCAGAAGTTCCCATTCTCAAGGAACTTCTTCCGGGTCTAATTCAGAGATAGACATGATCCCCTACTTTGAACTCCCTAGGAGTCCTATTTTTGTTTACATAACTCTTCTGCCGATCTTGGGCCACCTTGAGATTCTATCTTGTTTGAACTACTTTTTGTTCTATTTCCTTTAACAGGCCTGGCCTGAGTGCTATTCTATCCACGAGGTTATTCCAGATGATTGGAATGTTGCAACATTTCCTACCATAAAGAGCCTCAAAAGGACTCATCTTCAATTATTCATGATAGCCATTGTTATAAGAAAACTCTACCATTGGTAGGTAGTTTTTCCACTTCTTGGGATGATGCATCACATGCATCCTTAACATGTCCTCTATCACTTGGTTTACCCTTTCTATTTTTCCATCATTTTGAGGGTGATAAGTTGTACTAAATAGTAACTTAGTTTCAAAGCTAGCAAACAAATATTTCCAAAAGTTTGAAGTAGATTTTGTATCTCTTTCTGATATGATTTTTTTAGGCATGCCATGGAGTCTAAATATTTATTTCATCAAAATATTGGCAATATCTATCACCTTGCAAGTTGTCTTTATGGGGATGAAGTGAGAATCCTTGCTCAACTTGTCCACAACTACCATAATGGTGTCATTTGTTTTGGTTGATTTAGGTAGTCTAGTGATAAAATCCATGGAGATGGTTTGCCATTTCCATTCTGGAATTGGTAGGGTCTACAATATCCCTACTGGATGTCTATGATCCACCTTAACCTACTGACATTATAATCACTTAACCAAGTAGTCATCTATTTCCTTCTTCATTCTCGTCCAATAAAATAGTTTCTTGGTGGTTGTGATCATTTTCTAATAACCAGGGTGACCAATGTATGGTATTTATGTAGTTCATCCAGTATGAAACTCTTCAAGTAATCACAATATAGAATATATAACATACCTTTGTTAGTTAGCAGGCCATCATTCAACAATTTATAGCTCTCATACTTCAACCCTATGGGCTCTTGCTCTAGGTATGATTTCACAGTTTTGAAAATGCATCTGGTTCTTTTGCATTTCTGATTCTTTCCTTGATGTATGGTTCACAGGTGCTTATAGCTTCTAGGTGAATCAATTTCATACTTATACTAAGGCCACCAACCACCCTATTTTCCTTTCCTTTAATATGTTTGATTTCGAAATCAAATCCACTAAGGAGGGACATCCACCTAGATTGTCTAGCATTAGTTTGGGACGATCAAAAAAGTATCTCAACCCACAATGGTTGGTCATAAGTACACATATTCATCCTAGTAGGTAATTCCTCCACATTTTTAAAGCATGAACTATGGAAGCAAATTCTAGGTCATGTTTCACATGATTGATTTCATGTGCATTCAGTTTTATGGATTCATAACATATGACATATCCTTCTTGCATGAGGACTCCTTTGAGTCCCTCTTTGTTGGCATCTGTACATACTAGGAAGTCCTTGTCTAGCTCTGCAATTTTCATCATTGGTGCATTGGTTAAACTGTGTTTTAATTGGTGAAAAATCTCTTCACATTATGTGGTCCAGACAAATTTAATTCCCTTTTTTTGTAGGGAGGTGATTGGGAAACCAATATTAGAAAACCCCTTTATGAACCTTCTATATTATCCTGTTAGACCCATAAAGGATATGATATCATATATGTCCTTTGGTGTAGGCCTATCCATGATGGCTTTGATATTGTCAAGGTCAACTAGCACTCCTTTCTCAATGATGACATGTCATAAGTAATGGACCTTATTTTGAAAAAAAGTCATAATTACTAAACTTTTCATAGACCTTGTGCTATATTAGCACTTGAAGCACTGAATTTAGGTGTTATTCATGCTCTTCCATGCTCTTAGAGTAGATCAAAATGTCATCTATGAAAACCAACACAAATCTATCCAAGAATTTAATGAGTACATTATTCATCAAATACATAAAGGTGGTTGGTGCATTGGTAAGCCCAAAGGGCACTACCATAAATTCATAGTGCCCATACCTTGTCCTAAAGGTTGTTTTATCAATGTATTCATCCTTAATTCGGACTTGATGGTATCCCAACCTTAATTAAATTTTGGAAAATATTGTAGCACCCCTTAGCTAGTCAAACATGTCATCAATTCTTGGCAAAGGATATTTATTCTTAATTGTCATCTTGTTAAGTTTTCTACAGTATATGCATAATCTGAGGGTTCCATCCTTATTTTTCAAAAACAAGGATGGTGCTACCCAAGGGGACACACTAGGATGGATGTAACCCTTTTTCAACATCTCCTTCAGCTACAATTTGAGCTCAACTAGCTCTGGTGTACTCATTCTATAGGGTGCTCTAGACATTGGCACCGCTCCAAGTATAAGTTCTATCGAGAAGTAAATATCTCTTCTTGGAGGTAGTCTTGGTACCTCTTCTGGAAACACATATTTATACTCTCTTATTATAGGATGGTCCTCCAGGATTGGTTTATTTTCCTCAATAGAGTTCAATACTTGTATTGCATACAAAGGACATATGTTTCTGCAATACTTCTTCACTTGAAGGGATGATATTTGTCTCACTGAGACTGGATTTTGGATTCCTTGTAGGGTTCTTTTCCTCCCCTTCTCATCTTCACACTCCATTTTTTTATTATAATAGTTCAAGTTGGATTTATGGGTAGCCAACGAGTCCATGCTAATCAGTAGGTCATAAGATCCTAAAGGGAGCATGTTTAGGGTTTCTTGGGTTGATAATCAATTCAAAATGAACTGACATGATGGTATGACCTATGTCACTTTTATTTTTGTTCTAGTGGCTAACTGTACTAGCCATGATTTAGCATGTTTTACTTGCTACAATTTACATTTCTCAATAGTTTGAGGGGAAACATAACTCATATTAGAACCAGGGTCAATTAAAATGGAAACTAGATGGTTGGCAATCATACCTTCCATCTCCACCACTGAATCTCGGTGATCAACTTGTCGATCATCCAGGGCTACATAAATTTGTGCCATGCTTCTACCCACACCATTGACCATGGTAGCTTCCTGGATGTTGTAGATGCTTCTATTTTCTTGCTAACTATGGGGGAAGTCCCTCAAAAAATGTTCTTCTCCACATCCCCAACATTTCAATGGTTCTCTCCTTTTATTTTGAGTCTTTCCTAGCACTGATCCAAAGGGTTTATTTCCATTTAGAGATGGAATTTTTTTTCGATACACACACTTATCATAGGAAGGCTCATATTACATCCTTTCCCAGGGTTCCTAAACCTTGAAAGTTTAAAACCCTTCTTCTTGAATCCCAATTTTCTTTCCTGTTTCCAATCCTTATTGTTGATTAATTGGGTTGGTTGTCATTGATGTCAACCCTTGAAGAAAGTCTAGTAGCACAAAGGTTTGGGTAATGGAACCAAGTTTGTTTGATGGATAATGGTATGAGTTTTAATATATTTGCAGGTAAGATTATTCTAGATGGATAGTACATGCCATTCCATTTCTAGTGGTATGTGGAACGTCACATAACACCTCACGGTTAGAGAGTTATGGCCATATCAAGTTGGATAAACCTCATGAGTCATCTAGAAGCCCCAAAAATTCAAAGTAGTCAAAGTGGTTGCAAA
>SNQJ01S0163659.1:0-15915 GCA_010110895.2 Picea sitchensis | reverse complement strand
AGAGAGAGAGAGAGAGAGAGAGGAAACATGGTTCATTGTCTTTTCCAAAATAACATAACATAATAACAAGGTTCATTGTCTTTTCCAAAATTATCATGAAGGGTCTGTCCACAGTATCTTATCCAAATATAATTATATTTACAAGTTGGGGGAAACATGGGTATTACAAAGAGGAAGTTCAATGAGTTGGTTAAATATTTCCCGATAGACATGAATGGAATTAGCACAAAGGTAGATGTAAACATCACACCATCGGGTTCATATGATTGTCTAATTGACATGGATTGTGTTAACACATGGAATGTTCGGGAATCAAGATATTCTCCTAAAGTTCACAACAATTCAAAAATAAAGCATGTGACAAATATTTTTATGATTATAATTTTGTCAAAGTCTCTTATGATGAACTCTAGTTTTCAGTTCCTTCACATCATCAAGCAACTCTAAAGGATTATTTTCAAAAGGAGATTTTATCATTTTCCATCATCATTTCCCTTTGCAAAGAAAGATCTGAATACTGATTGTTTCCGTAGACTCTTGGTGCTGCTACTTGTTTCATATCATTTACACTGCAAACTCCTTTTATTTGGTCAGCTTCTACAATACTTTTATATTAAACCTTATGAAGACACATGTTTCTTGTTTTCATGTAAAAAATATCAATTGTATCCTTTTCTTAAAGTCATCAATCCTCATCTGCAACAAAATCAATGTGTTGTGAATTCACTGTGCTACAAACCCCCTTTTTTCTTTGCATGCAAAACCCTGGTTAATTTCACTTTGGTTTGGTCCTGAGAAGCCTCTTTTCATTGTTATACTAACCCTCTCCATCCCTCTGCAAATTGAAATCCTGATGATATAAAACCTATCCCAAAAGCTTACTGCTACAAATTTTAAACTCTGCTACGAACTCATTACGCTGCAAACCATTTTGTGCTGCAAACTATCTGTTTTATGCAGATTGTTCAGGATTTTCCCCTCTTGAATTTTTTTTCTACTTTTGGAGTTGTACCCTTATCTAATTTCCTTAGATTTATTTACTTCCAATCTGTAATGAAATTTTATCGCAAATCTCTTTCTCAGCAAACCCTAACCTTGGCAAATCAATTAGTAGCACCTTTCTTTTATTCTTTATCATATACCCTGGTAGCACCAGTTATCAGACAATGAGTTTGTTGGTTGTTTGTTGTCATGGATACTCAGCAGGGAAATAAAATTCATAAAGGAGGAGATGTTTTCAAGGTTGAGCCTTATGACCTGCAACTACTCAATTTAGATCCATTATTTTAGAGAGTGAATGGCCTAGATTTTTGTGAGAAGAGGCAGAGAGGACACCTTGAGGTTATAACATGAATTAACAAAGGTTTTTAAGGTTTCTTTCATTTTAAGAGTTCCTCCAATCTTGTCTACCATATAAGCAATTATATATATAGCCTCAAGAAATCTCCTCAAGCTTGGTATGTAAACGTTGACTAGTTACTTATCAGATCCAAATTTTCTAGATGCCACTTTGACCCTACTGTCTATACCAAGTGAATAGGTGACAATGTATTTTCACTTGTACTTTATGATGACGACATTATACTCACTAGTAGTGATCCAAAATTTCTAACCCATGTGAAATCTATACTTAAGAAGAACTTTGAAATGGTTGACTTATGACAATTGCACTATATTATTGGCCTCCATGTTTTGCAAACAAAGGAAGGAACTTCCCTTTACAAACCTAAGTATTCCTATGAAATTATTTGTCATTTTTACATGGATAATTGTTAATCAATTGATATCCCTTCTGGTCTAGAGTTAAAATTTATGCCACCCACACCTCACCCAAAGTGGACAACACTTTCTACTGAAATTTAGTTGGAATTCATTTTTTATTTAACTCATACTCGCCTTGACCTCTCCTTTGTTATTCACTTTTCCTGATACATGCAAGAACCCCATGAAAGCTATTGGAAAGTATAAAAGAGGAGACTTTATCATATCCATGGTATAGTTTAGTTTGATATATAGTATAATTTATGAGGACAAGTAGTTAGAAGTAGGTTAGCCCTAAAATAAAGAAAGTGGTTTAAGATGGTTAGAAGGTAACCCCTTGAGGAAGCTAGATAAAAGTATAAATAAGAGGAAAATATCTCTCATTTAATCATACTTGAGCATATTGAATATCTACAAGTGACTGAGTTAACCAAAGGATATATAGGGAAAATTTCAGAGGGAAGGTGAAGTAAAGAAGGCCGAAATTCAAGGGAGTATAAATTCTTTTGATGATTCTTTCTAAGGTATGTTATTTACAGGTCTTCTCACCATTTTTGCAATAAATTATTTTTCTAGAATGATTCAGACCGCAAAATGTGGATGTTGCTGAGGAAACATATCCAAGTAAATGTGATAAAAATTTCATCTTGTGGGTCATTGTATTTTTGGAGTTGCACTCCGTGTAAAATAAGGTTTCTGGCTAGTCGTGCAACTAGTTTAAAATAGGTGTTTCCGGTAAAAACGTCATAACTTCTTCATAACAGATCCAAATTCAGTAAGACCAAATGTATTGGTTAGAGTAAAGTCTGTAGTATTATGTGTACCATTTTCAGATCCATACAACAAACATTTCGTGCGGTGCACACTCTACAAGTTCGCTCTAGAATAAACCAAAATTCAACAAGGTATGCCATTTTTTCTATAACTCCTTTTCTGAGAGGTTCCAAGTAGTGAAACCTAGAGGAATTGCATAAAAGACACTGAAGAACATTGTTTATTATTTTGAGATCCTTATTCATTACAGGTACATAGTTATGATTATTTCAAGTTAGGGTTGTTGACTAATCCAAAATTAGTCATGTGAGACTAAAGTAAAGTTTGATGAAAATGCTAGTCTCTTGTTGTTAAGGTTAAGGAAGGTTTGCATGTATGTAATTGTATACAAAATGTTTATTACAGAGTTACAGATAATATTTAGATGATGAAATTGATGAGGGATTTTGGTTGAGGTACATGTTGGGTACATGGTTGAGACAAGTAGTTGATGAGTTGGCACATACATGGGGTGTATAGTTGATGATGTTGGTACATATTAATGAGTCATAGTTTATGTGTATTTGATGCATGATTGGTACATATTTTGTGCATGGTTGATGCACTCATTGATGGTACAGGTTGAGGAACATATTGGTGCATGGTTGATGCACTTGTTTATGGTACAAGTTGATTATAGGTTGTTTGGTACAGGTTGTTGCAGGTTGTTTGGTGTAGGTTGATTGGTACAGGTTTACAACAGTATATCTCACAGTGATAGTGTGAAATTGGTTCCATCATTCTACTTCTATGACAGGGAGATTGGACGGGGCAAGAACAGGTGGTTGTAGATGGAGAACATAGGGGGTTGTAGCCTCCTTCTGTTTGTAGCCAAAGAATTGGGGAGTTGGAGCTTCCCTCAGGTTGTAGCCTGAGAAACTAGGGGGTTGGATCCTCCTTCCAATTTCAGCTGGAAAACAAAGGAAGTTGGTGCTTCCAATGAATGCAATTATTAAAGACATATAAGACAAAAAAAAATTGTGGTTTTCTCCCTCTTTGGGTTTCCATGTAAAAGCACTGGTGTATTGTGTATGTGTATGATTTCTCATTTGTTCATTATTTATTTACTCTACAACTATTGGATGATAATGCTACATTGATATAACACTTGCATTTTATGGTTAAAAAGGATTAGATTGCTCTATTACTGATTCAACCTGCCTCTCAGTAATCCAACACTTATGAGGTTCTTCCCTATGCTTGAATTTTTCATAGCAGTACCTTGCCTTCCTAATGGAGTCTTCTAGAGTTCAGGTTCAACGAACTCATTTATGTCTCGATAGGTTTGAGGCAGCCTACTAATGAATCACTACACCTTCTCCTTTTCATCCTTGATGTAAGGAACACACCTAAAAAAATCAAAGAATTTGTTGACATATTCATCAATGGTGAACTATCCAAGTTTGAGTTCATAGAACTCCTTAGTCCTTTCATCATAGTACCTTTCAGATAGGTACTTTTCTTTAAAATATTTTTCGAATTGTTTCCATGACAAATCCTTCTCTTGAACTCCTTTCACATTTCTAAGGTCCTCCCACCAGATGGAGGCCTTTCCATTCAAGTTAAAGATGGCTATTCAGGCCTTTAAGTTCTTAGAATAGTCACGGAATCTAAAGTACTTCTTTAGTCTCAGTAGCCAAGATTTTTCTTCTTCCCCCTTCTTAATCTCTCCATCAAAAGTGGGTAGTTTGGATTTCTTAAAATCTTTAGGGTCATGGATCCTGGAATATTTCCTCCTCTTTCTTCTCCTCAGAGAATGTAAACTAGTCTCACTGCTAGCCAATTCCTTGGAGTTTTCAGTTCCCTCACTAAATGATTCTTCAATTGAATCCTTGATGTCAGCGTGCATATTGGATCCATGTTGGAATTTTTGTGAGGTGTTTCTTCTTGTGTTTCTATTTCCAGAGCCATGCCTTTGTATCTCAGGTGGAATTTGGGTTCTCTTAGTATTATGCCCATCCACATTATTGGCCATCGGTCCATGTTGTAGTTTCCTCTGTATGTCTGATAGGATTTGCAACAGGACTGCATTTATTTCAATTTTTTTTTTTTTTTTCTCTCATGAGTCTCTCATTATATTCTTTGAAGCTTTGTAATTATGCCATAAGGATTCTTGTAGTTGCAACTAAATATGGAGAGGTTTCCACCACCCTCATCTCAACCAAATCTTCTTCTCTAATGTGGGATATTCCCCATGACTCATGGTGTGTCACCATTATTTACATTGTAGTTTTTCTTTCTATCCACTGATAGTTTAAGTGTTGATAACAACATTTTATGTTAGTCAAATGTCCTCAAATTTTTTGAACTACACAATTAATTTTTATTTTTTTTGTAAGCTAAAATTAGCTTCATTATTCCACATAAAAATACAATATGGAGTTCAAATTCAGAACATGTAAAAAACATAAGGTCTCACTATTTTCAGTAGTAAAGCTTAAATAATATCTTACAGGTGGGTAGGGTAGAGTGGGCAACCCCTTACAGGTTTTCTATTAAAGTTTGTTCCTCTCTTTCATGAGCCCAAGTAGGCCAAGTATTGTTGCATTGTCTGATACCAATATTTCACACACATCCGACCCCTAAGTATCCTTTTAAGGGATGGGGGTATAATTTTTTCTGCTTTCATAAAACTCCCCGAATCCTCAAATGAGGACACCATCATCATGTGCTCACCAAGAGATTTCCAACGACTGAAACCTTGTCCAGAACCAAGTCTTGTTTCAAAATTTATGTCCTTCCAAATTTTTTGGGGCATCATTGGCCAATGGTCACCCACTTAACCATGTAAAATCCACGTGGAATCACTTCTCTCGTGTCCTACAACATGGCACTATCATGACCCATTTCTTCATTCTTATGAAGATCTGAAAACATCCCCGGAGACCCGAAGTCTCAGAGTCTCTTTCCTCACCGTGATCCATGGTGGAGTTCTGTCCACTCTTAAAGATACGAAGTTTGAGATTTATATGCACTTTAACACATGGTTTATACTTGAAAAGGGGTGGAGGTCCCACACCTAACTTGCGACCAATCCCATGACGCCACATGGAATTATCTAGGCATGCCACATCATCATGGTGTACACGAGCTCGTCCAATTGGAACTGGACACTACAACAAGGGAACTTTGATGCTTCGATGCTTTGCCGCTTCAACATTTAACACATCCTCCTATATCTTGTAATCTATGAGAGTCTCAAAGTTCCTAACTTATAAAGTTATAGAATTCCTTGCCACGTACTCTGACCTTCTACCTTCAGGATATTCTTACCCCTTGTACCTTTCATTTCCCAGAGTAAGACTTCGTTGAAGTGTTTACGCTGCCCTTCCACTAGTATATCAAATGGTTGAGAAAGGGTCCCAGTGGATCATCAGATCAACGACTCATATCGTTCCCAAATTCTTCCCCACAATCTAATGATTGGTGGGATTTCACCATTCCCGGATTTTGCGATTTCACATCCTTTACAGTCCTTAACACAATAATTCCTCGAAGGGTTACCTACCAGAGAGGTCATAAAGAAGGGACACCTTTTTCTTTTTGGTTGATGGTACCACTTACTCTATCCTTCCACTATTCTCGATCTAATGGTTGATAAGGGTCTCGAAGGATCCTTATATCTATGGCCCACATTATTTCACGACTTCCACATTCAGGGATTCTAGCCGTTTGACACAGTTTTACTCTCGAAGTGGGTCAACGTCGAATTTGACTATAGTGTATATCCAATGGTCAAGAAAGATCCCAAAATTTCTTAGATCGAAAAATCACATTACTTCACGACTAAAAACTTGGTCAAGGTTTAACGATAAGGTAGATCCCATGATAACGGATAAGAAACCGCCAGTTGTCAGTCAAACTCTCTGGCAACCGTGTCAATATGCTTCCTTTAACAGGATTAGAGTGTTGTGAAGTTCTAACATCATAGAGCTTTGGAAATACAAAGTCCCAAAGATCAAAAGGCTTAGCTCCCTTTGAGCGTAGTGTAGGGTTCCAAGATCCTGGTCAAATGGAACTTTGGCAAGCCCCGAGGTGTACACTCTTAAATCTTATCCAATATTTGGTTAAGGCCACATAATTGAACCTGCGGTCACTTGGGAAAATGGTTTGAAGGAAGCACCCCTCGTCTTTAGAATTAAAATTCCACAATTAGGAAATGGTAATTTCAAGGGATCAATAGGACTAGAGTAGTCCCTTAAAGTCTGTCCTGAATCTATATCGGTGGATTTTTTCCTTGGGAAATCCCTTTAGGATTTCTCAACCAACATAGTGGCCAAAGTCTTATGTCCCCAAATTCAGTTAAAATCTCATTGCTAGTGGTTCTCCTTTTCTAAACATAGGTAGAAAAACATCATCTACAAAATATGATATTCATGCTTTACATCAAATTTCCCAGGCCGCTAGGCCATCAGAGCCACACATTCTACCATTCAAACAATATACTAGATTTTTCCATTATCTAACTTAAGAAGATGCATATTACAAAAAAACAATCAAGACTATATGAAGTTAAGAGTCACACTTATCTGAAGTTTGGAATTAGTTGGAAATTGATGAAAGGGGTTCTCTTTTCCACCCAACCATAGGCACAATTTTATCTTTGAGTATTCCTCAACTGGCCACCCCCTAGATAGATCATGTTTCCATGAGATCGCTGAAGTTTTCATTTTTTCTCAGCTACAACAAGGGGCAAAGGTTACTCTCCTTTTCCCACAGGGCCCTAGCATATCGATTTTCTATCCACCAAGCAAGGGAGCTTACTGTGATTTCTCACTCAATCACTGCATCTCCATTTATCAACTCAATTAGAAAACAAAGCGCTCTTGCACCCAGAACAACATATATTTCTCAGTTATCCTTAGGACCAGAGAGCCTCGCACGCTCTGCTTTCTCTAGATTGGTCTCTTGACCCATTCGTGTGTGTCTTCCTTTTTCTGCGCACGATTTTCCTGACTTTTCTTGCCTTTTCCAACAAGATTTTGTGGGTTAGATCAGGAAATTTCCAGATAGGTACTATGCCCATCTCCTCATTTACTCTTGAGGAAGACTTCCCAACTACCAACTTGACTGGTAATTAAATTTCCTAGGTTAGAATATTGTTTTGGGTTTGAGAAATTTATGTCTAGTAGTGTACTGGTCTGGTAGGGTCATCTCAACCATCATTGGTTCCCCTTACCATCCACTCTCATGCATCATGATCCATACTAGCCACCTCCTTTCAATAGTTATGCCACAATTTTCCATTTTTATTTAATAACATAATACACACACACACACACAAAATAGCTTTAATAACAAGGTTCATTGTCTTTTCCAAAATTGTCATGATGGGTCTTTCCATAGTATTTTATCCATATATAATTATATTTACAAGCTAGGGGAAACATGGGTATTACAAAGAGGAAGTTCAATGAGTCGGTTAAAGATTTCCTGACATGCATGAATGGAATTAGCACAAAGGTAGATGTAAACATCACACCATCGAGTTCATATGACTACCTATTTGTCATGGATTGTGTTAACACATGGAATGTTCAGGAGTCAAGAGATTCTCCTAAAGTTCGCAACAATTCAAAAATAAAGCACGTGCCAAATATTTTTATGATTATAATTTTTTCAAAGTCTTTTATGATGAACTCTAGTTTTCAGTTCCTTCACATCATCAATCAACTCTAAAAGATCATTTTCAAAAGGAGAGTTTATCATTTTCCATCTTCATTTCCTTTTGCAAAGAAATCTTTGCAGACTGATTGTTGCTGCAGACTCTTGGCGCTGCTAATTGTTTCATATCATTTGTGCTGCAAACTGCTTTTACTTGGTCAACTTCTACAGTATTTTTATATTAAACCTTATGAAGACCCACATTTTTTTTTCATGTCAAAAATATCAATTGTATCCTTTTCTTACAGTCATCAATCCTTGTCTGCAACAAACTCGATGTGTTGTGAATTCACTGTGCTGCAAACCCCCTGTTTTCTTCGCATGCAAAACCATGGTTAATTTCACTTCGGTTCGGTCTTGAGAAGCCTCTTTTCAGTGTAATACCAACCCTCTCCATCCCTATGCAAATTGAAATCTTGATGATCTAAAACCTACCCCAAAAGATTACTGCTGCAAATTTTAAACTCTGCTATGAACTCATCGCGCTGTAAACCATTTTGTGCTGCAAACTCTTTGTTTTATACAGATTGTTCAGGATTTTCCCCTCTTGAATTTTTTTTCTACATTTTGGGTTGTATCCTTAACTCGTTTCCTCAGATTTCTTTCCTTTCAATCTATAATGAAATTTTATAACAAATCTCTTTCTTAGCAAACCCTAACCTTGGCAAATCAATTAGTAGCACCTTTCTTTTATTATTTATCATATACCCTGGTAGCACTAGTTATCAGACAAGGAGTTTGTTGGTTGTTTGCTATCATGGACACTTGGCAGGAAAATAAAGTTCATAAAGGAGGAGATGTTGTCAAGGTTGAGCCTTATGACCTGCAACTGCTCAATTTAGATCCATTATTTTAGAGAGGCATTTTAGAGAGTGAATGGCCTGGATTTTTGTGAGAAGATGCAGAGAGGACACCCTGAGGTTATAACATGAATTAACAAAGGTTTTTAAGGTTTCTTGCATTTTGAGAGTTCCTCCAATCTTGTCTACCATATAAACAATTACATCTATAGCCTCAAGCAATCTCCTCAAGCTTGGTATGTAAAAGTTGACTAGTTACTTATCAGATCCAACTATTCTAGATGCCACTTTGACCCTAATGTCTATACCAAGTGAATATGTGACAATGTTTTTGCACTTGTACTTTATGATGACAACATTATACTCACTAGTAGTGATCCCAAATTTCTAACCCATGTGAAATCTATACTTAAGAAGAACTTTGAAATGGTTGACTTATGACAATTGCACTATATTATTGGCCTCCATGTTTTGCAAACAAAGGAAAGAACTTCCCTTTACAAACCTAAGTATTCCTATGAAATTCTTTGTCATTTTTACATGGATAATTGTTAATCAATTGATATCCCTTCTAGTCTAGAGTTAAAATTTCTACCACACACACCTCACCCAAAGTGGACAACACTTTGTATTGAAAGTTATTTGGAATTCCTTTTTTATTTAGTTCATACTCGCTTTGACCTCTCCTTTGTTATTCATTTTTCCTGATACATGCAAGAACCCCATGAAAGCTATTGGAAAGTATAAAAGAGGAGACTTTAGCATATCCATGGTATAGTTTAGTTTGGTATATAGTATAATTTAGGAGGACCTCCTATGTTGGTTTGTTTTGTAGTATTTGATTGGATGGATGACCTTGTTGATAAAAAGCCTACCGAACTACATGTTTTCAACCTTGTCTCTGAACTTGTCACTTGTACTTGCAAGAAACAAATTTCCCTTTCTCTTTCTTCCACAAAGGCATAGTATTGAGCATCACCTTTTATAAAAATCCTTTCATATTTTGTATTCTAGTAGTAACATCTGACCACACTCTAGTGTGATAGTTAGAGTACCATTCAAATTGCGAAAGATCAAGTTCAACATCAATGCAACAAACACGTTGATTTACACATGTAATTAATTTAGAAACTTCTTCAATACCATACCCATGAAGCACTCTATTTATGTATATATGTTCAAGTTGCTGACATTTTCACGAAGCCCGTCACAGAAACCAATTTCTTAAAGCTTCAATCTATGTTGAGAGTTTGTTCTTAAGGAGGGATGTGGATGTTAGGATATTTGGAGACTAAGAGATTGTTTAAGTTCAACTTGATCTAAAGTTTCTTTAGGTTAAGGTGTGCTTTAATGTGCTATTGTAATTTACTAATCCAATGGATGCAATCATGTCGTACACATGAGAGATCTAGTGATTCAAACATCTAATTGATATTAATGACACTTGATCCATTGATTGTTAGCACATGATTGGCCCATAATCTCTATTTCTGATCTCTATTTATTGATTGTTAGCACATGATTGGCCCATAATCTCTATTTCTGATCTCTATTTATAGAAGAGAAGATTTTTGTGATTCAAACATCTCCTGTCTATATCTCATTGGTAATGTAAAACACCGCAAACAAATACAAGGAAAAAAACTATCCGTATTTCCAGAAGTCTTACGCTATTTTCTCCGAAACCGTTACCCTATTTTTATATCTCTTCTACTGGCTCTTGTTTACATCTGCATATTACAGATATTCTGGTTCTGAATCTATGATGATATAGCCTAAATACTGCCAAAGCAACGGGGATTTTCTACTCGTTTTCCTGACAGCATCTAAAGTTGAAGCCCGTCTTTAAGAGGTAACTGCCAAAGCAATGGGGATTTTCTACTCATTTTTCCTTACAGCATCTCCAGGTTGAAGCCCGTCTTTACCAGGTAACTCATTTTCTTGAGTGGATAATATCAGTTTCCTTTTGGCTGCCATTTTAATTTACAGTTTCCTTATGGCACCAGTTAATTTATTTGTATGATATCTTTCTTTCCATATGGTATATTAGTTCTGGTGTTCTCATTATTTATTTATTTATGGCAATATTCAGTATGTCTGCTGCAGTATTTTTCCAATTTTGTCTCTATCCATTTTTACAGTAATTTAAATGCCATGTTGTATTCATTATATCTGTGTCTTTCTTTAACTGTAGCATTCTTATATATTATTTCATTTTACTGTAATATCTATTTATGCAAACTTTCAACCCTCATGTCGTATTCACTAGTTTTTGCACTCTGTATATTTGTTTCCATATATTTGGACTTAAGCTGAAGAGCATCTTGCTTATCTCTGTACAATCAAAATGGGTTTTGTATGTTTAAAAATTAAATTTAAACAATATCAAATATTGTTAAGTGTAGAGTAATAAGTGGAGTATATAGAAACCCTTACTTAATTTGTGTGTTAAGTATGGAGATTATAGTTGTAACTGTTCAAATCCTATTCCTACTTAATTTGTATGATAAGTATGGAGATTATAGTGATAGCTATTCAAATCTTGATTAGTTATTGATTGAACTAGTTACTAGCACAGTCGCAAAGTGGTTGGTGAACGTCGAAAGGCGATGCTAAAGCTTTTTTCCGGACAGCTGAAACGCACATAGCGTTGAGGAAATCTAAAAGTTAATTTCAAATGTGGTAATTCCAAAGATTAATCATTTAAACGTGTCAATCGTATGGTGGTACAATAATTTCTTAATATGATTAGGTAAATGTTAAAAAGTAAATAGGTTAACCGATGCATTAAAAAATACAAGGAAGTTATGAAGAGTAAATCACATTCATTGATTTGGGAGGACGACTAAAAATATGCCAACATCTTCAATTGATTTGGGAGGACGACTAATAATTCTTTGTAGACTTTAGTAGTTAAATTGATGCCTAACCCTTGACCATCAAATAAATTATTATTATTACCTTGTAAAATTAAATAAATAAATTTTGTGGGGTATTTTCTTTTGTTTAATGGCTAAATAAAAATGGCGTTCCTCTTTCTTTGTGTTGGGCAAAACAATTTTACATTTTAAGTCTTCGGGTGGGATATCACTGCATCATTTGAGACCCATGCTAACTTCCAATCTATATCACTATTTCATTTGAGATTCCCTTAACTTTTTCTTTGTGTAACTTAGAATAATTTGAAAGGGATGTATTTGAAAATTACTTAGTCGATCTGAAGAAATAGTTATGCTGTATTCAAGTTTAAATTTTTTGAGGTAAACATTGCATATATTGATAATGTAGTGAATGTTTATATTACTTCTTTGTCATAATAAAGTATGAATGGTTACATATACATTGTTATGTTATATTGAATTGTATTGGTATTGTGTAAACATGTTTTTTCAATATTTGTCATTTTGTTTTTCAATGTTAGGTTACGTTGATCATGTATTTGAAATTTTTTATATTTACTAAAATATGAATAATAATGTTAATATATGTATATTAAATACAATATATTATATAAAATTATTAATATAAAAATAATAATGTAGACTTTAGATAGAGAAAAAGTCAACCAAGGAATTATATGTTTAAAGTGAGGGATGTATTAGAAATTTGAAAAAAAGAATTTTCTAGATATTATGTATTATGTTGATGATTAATGTCTATTGAGACCAAAATTGATTTATTTGACCTTAAGAAGGTAAGGGATGACTAGATTTCTTTAGAATTTTATTTCTGTGTTCAAAAAGCATTAAGAGAAGCATTTCAAATATTTTGAAATTGAGATCTGATCTGGGTATATGCCGAACATTCTAAGAGAAAACACTTTTCATCTTCAATCCTCTTAGTGTCACAAAGATGATGGTTTCTTTCATCCCAAGGTGTTTTGGGATTTGTCCAACGTCGATTTCCACTATGATCTTTGAGAATTTCTCCTTATTTGAACAATGTTGGTTTTCTTCTTTACATTAGTTAGAGAAATACTTTTGATCTTCTAGTTTGGGGTTGATCACCTCCTTATAGTATCTTAATTTTATTTTACCCTTTAATTTTTTATCACACCACAATTTCTCCCTAAATTAGATGTAATTATATTTTTAATATTATCGTTATTCCACAGAATGGTGACTTCATTTATTCCCAAATGATTTAGCTAAGACTAGGCATCTTTATATGTTTCGCGCTTTAGTTGAAAGTGGTTTTGGCTTGATTTTGAAGTGATTTTGGGGAGTCTCTTCTCTTCTATATTGTTTAAATTGTTCTTATACATTAGGTACATGGGCATAGTTGCTCTCTTAATGGGGGAAAGGGTTAATACTATGAGGATAAGACATGGTGTATGCTTTCAGTTTTGATATTATAAGTGATAAAATTCTTTTGGATTTGATCTATCATTCTCCACGATTCTCTAGAGATACTTCATTTCCAAACTTCACATCCATGTAAAATAACTGGAGTAATGAGAGTCTCAAAGAGGACTTTCTTCTTATCACATATCCAAAGGTATGCTAATTTACAATTTCTTTCAAGCTCATAATAATTTTTCCATCCTCCATTTATCATTTTCTGGATGCTCTAGTTCCAATTGATCTTTTGATGAATATCGATTCCTAGATATTTGTATGAAGGAACTTCCTCTAAGTTGTTGTTTTCATATACAAAAGTATCATGAGTGATGTTTTTGGATTTAATTATCATAACTTTTGTTTTGTCATTGTTAACAAGCACACTCATATTGAAGCAAAAGTCCTTGAAATTGTTACTTGTTTGTCGAGATCATAGAGACTCATTTCCATAAGAACAATATCATCAATTTAAAGAAGAAGAATCATGATATACCAACTAGTTAGATTGTAGTTCAACAACAACGTATAGTGATGTTTGTGATAATGACCCATTTATAATTCTAGTGGCCATGTTTCTCCCCTATGTAAAGTTTTTTAGATGCATCAATTGATTATATTAATATAGTTGATGAAATTGCTTAATATGTGGAGTGGGTAAAGTTTCATTTTGAATTAATATACACCCACCCAAATAAATTAACTAAATAAGTTGAATTATCAACCCAAAGCATCTTCCTAATAAATAAAGCATCTTCCTAATAAATAAAGTAATCAAATTCATTTGAGTTAGCACAATTATTTAAAAGAAAAAAGATATAGTAGAGAAAAATGATTTAAATTTAAACCCATAAAAACATGTCTAATAATCTCTAATACAAAGTCAAAAATTTACCTTAAAAATATACACATTCATTTTCCACATAATTATAAAAGAGATTTCCACTTTTTATAATAACTATGACGATGGTTAGACCAAATTGTCTATGAAGTGACAAAACACCTAAGCCTCACCCTCTGCTAAGTCTAACTCAACCTGGACCTTCGAAGGAGTGCGCATCTCATAAACCTCGACCGCTTGAGAAACAACATCTTGAGTTTAGCGAGCCAGAGAACCACCCCTACGACTCCGGGCTCACTGGCGTTGGCATCCACATGATATTAGAGCTCTAGGATAATGGAAAGTAATAGTAATAGGATTGCAGAACATTATCAACACTTACTATTATGAATCTTTCTTGTAAAAATAACTTTGTTTATTTACTATGTGAAGAAAAAAAGATATTTTTCAATTTGCCAAATTTTTATATTTAAATAATAATTTAGAAGGTTATTTTTTTTATATTTTTATATTTTAATATACAAATACTCATTTCACATTTATATTTATAGAAAAATTTATCCATATATATATTATTTTTTTTTCTACTTCCTAAAAAATCATAAAATTGAAACGTATAAATATTCTTCTCTAAATTTTCATTTATAAATTCACTCTTAACAACTATTTAATAAATAATATTTTAGTTAAGTAAAATTTATCAGTACCAATTTAATTGTAACCATCTTAGTTAGTGATAAAGGGACAATGTCTTTTTAAAATATATACCTTTTTGTCATTAGAGGAGATCTCATCTAAAGTTTTATTAACTTATATAAACTTTTTAAAATAGATACCTCTTTGTCATTAGAGGAGATCTCATCTAAAGTTTTATTAACTTATATAAACTTTTTAAAATATATACCTCTTTGTCATTAGAGGAGATCTCATCTAAAGTTTTATTAACTTATATAAACTTTTTTAAATATATACCTCTTTGTCATTAGAGGAGATCTCATCTAAAGTGTTATTAACTTATATAAACAATATTATTACATGTTAATACTATGCATGTTAATACTATGGGATGTAAAACTGTGTATGACTGCTTAAAATATCTATAATTGATCAAATAAAGTTTAAGTTATCATTTTTCTTTTTAAATTTGATTTGAGATAAACATCTATTCTCCTCAAAGTTTATTAAGTGGGTATAATAAATTACAATGTGTCTTCTCTCAATCCTATCATCTAGATTGTCTATAATAAACTATACCTAAGAAATATGCATGCTTGAATTGGTCAAAAACCTACAAAATACTTATTACTATATGCATTACTATAGTAATTGTAACACACCCAACCCTTTAAGTACCTTTTAAGGGACGGGGTATTAAAATTTCACTTCCCTTAGCCATCTCAGAGTCCCCTTTTTTACGACACCATCATCCTCTGATCATCAAGAGCTTTCCAATGACTGTAATTTTTCTCACAACTGAGCTTTGGATCAAACATTATAGCCTCCCAAAGTTTTTCGAGCCTTCATTGGCCCAAGACCACCTCATTTCCACGTGGCATCCACATGGCCGCTTATTTCTCATACCATCGGATGTGGCATTTACCACCGGACATGTTAATTTCATGGGTCCAATCTCTTGGCTCTTCTTCGTTGTCATCAATGTTTCTTTTCCCATAAATCGCCCCCACTAACAAGTTCTGAC
>SNQJ01S0163657.1:5505-21305 GCA_010110895.2 Picea sitchensis | reverse complement strand
AGTTAGTAAAAAAAATAAAATTATGTTGGCCCAGGGCCAATCTCCGAGTACTCAACGCTGAGAGAAAACACCCACAACAACAATAACACAAGATCAGACACACAATACACAAACCCAGTGCACAAGCACCAAACTCCAATGCCTAGGCTCGGGCTCACTTCATTGCCTCACTAAGACGTCCATTCTGTGCATATCCCGCAACCACTGCATTCCACGAAGCAACATCTCACCCCGACATTTTATGAAACAATGCTAAACCCTCATCAACACATCTGACCTGTGCAAAAGCCCACAATCAACACATAAATCTTAGCACCAAACCCTCCGGAGTGCTCCACCCAGCCAGCTAAACATCCATCAACACACAGACCAAGCATCGAGCCACGAGGAGGACCCTACAAGGGCATTAATCATTGAACTACGCACGCGCGCACTGCAAAATTTTAATAATGAATACCAGATTAAAAAAAAGAAAAGGAAAACAAAGAGAAATTGGTGGGCTCGAAACCCAATTTCATATATTATGTTTCATTTCCAAATCTCCAAGACACAAGTCAATACAATGTTATTCGATGCTAAAGCTCAACACACAAGGCCGAGGGCCAATTTTAATAATAAATGAAAAGAAAAAGGAAAAAAAAAAAAAAACTTACAAGCTAACGCCCAAACGCCAAATGCCAGGGTTCCAGAATTATATCTCCCTACTGGATAGAGGGGAGAGGCATTGATTATTCGAACTACAAGGAACCTGCGACCAGCCCTCCAGGTCGTCTCCCCTAATACAGAAAAATTATCTGTTATCACTCACGATCTTGGCATCAATCGTTTTCCGCCTTGAGCAGCCAACGTAGGAAAAACCACATTCGCGTCGTTCAGTACGCGAGTTCGTGTCATCCGACCACACCTCCTCTACGGTTCCATAGTTGGTGAGGAGCTCCCGCAGCTGGGTGAGGTAATACTCATTGTAGTGTAAGCTTTGGTCATAGAAGGATTTGTGGCGGTCCCATGGGGAAAGGTAAAGTCTTAGCCCTATTCCGGCTTCTCTGGCGGCCTCAGCGACGTCCTGTACTATGTCCCTGGTTCCATTCTTCCAGGGGATGCTGCTTGCGGAGTAATTGATGTAAGCAGAGGGCCAGAGGCAGAAGCTGTCGTGGTGCTTGGCAGTCAGTGTGATGTGGGAGAATCTGGCTTCTTTCGCCACTGATGCCCATTGCCTGGCATCCAGGGAATTAGTGGGATTGAAGAGCCACAGATCCGCTTGTCCACTCCCTCATTCGGAGTCGGTGAAGGTGTTCATGCCGAAGTGGAGGAATATGGCCATTTCGCCCATTGCCATTTCAGCTTGTTGAGAAAGAATGGGAGGCAAAGCAAGAGATGGACGACGTGTAGACAAGCAATATCAATGAAAAATAAGCTCACGATAATAATAATGAAAAAGGGTTGCCGAAGAAGCAGAGAAACAAGCAGCTGCAGAAGCAAAAAAAAATGGGGGGGCAAGGGAGAAGCCTGCAAACATTACCATAACTCTGCTACCGTTGCAGAGCAGGAGAGGCCTAAGGCGCGTTCACATAATGAGATAGGCGGTAGGTTGATTAGGGTTAGGGCATGTGGGCCTCATGCGAGGACCCACGATGTTTGTTTCAATTTAAAAATATTTTTTTATTTAGTTTTAATTTTTGTAATAAATTTTATTTTAATTGTTTTTTTTTAATATACATAATAAATTAATATTAATTAATTATATAAGTTTTACAAAGTTTTGTCATTTTTTTTATTGGAAAATAACTAATAATTAACCCTGGTAATTAATATTAGTTTATATATGTGTTATTAAAGATTAAAGTTTAAACCTTATAAAGATTAAAGTTTAAACCTTAGTTTTAGCATTTAAACTTCAGTTTCAGTTTCTTTAAAATAATTAATTAATCCAACTAACTAATTTTTTTTAATTCTAGTTTGTTTTAATTTCAACCGCCTTTTAATTTAGAGTGTAACACTTTAAGTTCATTAAATAATCTAAAATATATATATTTTTTTTTAATTAAATTAACTATTTTAGTTAATTAAATGTTAGAGGGTCCATGGCTCTTTGGAACCTGTAATTGTCCTCACCAAGCCCAAGCCTTAAGAAATGACCAAACGCCAATGCGCCACACATATCACCTTTACAAACAAATTCACATATAAATATTTAATTATCAATAGTAGCAAAATATTATCCTGAAGAATAATCTCCGACATCCGCCAAGCTCACGAGACCTTACACCCAACTCATCGAGCCAAGTGCCAAGTCCCTCCACTCCATCTCAACCAAAGTCAAACACTAAGTTTCAATGCATCGCCTTTAGCTCCATTCCACCCTACCAAAGTCAAATGTTTCAATGCATAGCCTCAGGCTCACCACATCATACAACCACAAGCCGAAGCAATGGCACAACCACAACGCACAAGCCCAAGTTCCAATGCCGAAAAGCCACTCTTAATCCTTAAAGACTCGCGACTCCGCAGCCTAATCGAGACATGCACCAATGCATATGTACAAACGCGTTAGCGTTGAAAGCACACGAGTCAAGCATCGGAGGATATTTAGTTGTAAGACAAAAGTTTAAAGGACTTAGACTACACGTAAGCAGGGAGGAGGTGGCATACACACTAGAAAAGTTAGCTAGAGGAATTGGCAAGTATAGCTATGCGGTTAAGCGCCGCAATGTTTATCGAAAGTAAGGAGCCAATAGTTTCTCTTTAGGCTAAGAAATCAAGATTAGACGCTTAATCCCAACCCAAACCTAGCCAATTCCCTTGATGGAGTAATGTTTGTTTATATACAAGTAAAGAAAAACTTACGCATAACCCCTCGCCTTCTAGTTTAAGTAGCGTGAATTTGAAACATCCTTGAACTCACCCCTCGACAACTTTGGTTGATGCAAGTTAACGCATACAGGATTGTTGCAGGACTCGAGGGGAATCGAGAGGCGCGAGCATCGCCGTTGCACCTCCAACACCGCCATTGCCGCCGCCACCGCATCATCCCCACCAGCTTCATAATGCTGGAGTCACAAACGTTCCTGAAGGGCAACAACTCACCGTGGTTCTGTGCGGGAACCCCACCATCCTGAACGGTAATACGTGGTTGCGCCAGGGATTCGGGGAGGACCTCCCACCAAGACATCACTGAGAATTGCGCGATCAAACTTCAAGTTTACCTGGTCGCCATGAACGCACATAAGCATTGCTGGAAGGCATGACAAGGTGTTTTGCCTTAAGGGACTATGAGTCCAACTCAAAGGTGAAGATAGCGATTCTTCAGTTAAGAGACAACGCCTTAAACTAGTGGGTAACTCCGTATACAACTTATCTGCCCGCATTAATGCGATCTTGGGAACTTTTCTGGCGAGAGGTTCCGAAGGAACATCTACCGCCTATTTGGCGAGGAACAATGTGTAGGGCATTTCACGCCTTAGCGGCCGTGGAAACAGAACTGTGAAGAAATATGGCATCGCGTTTCAAGGAATTGGTCAAATATGTTTCGCATATGGATAATGACCAACGACAATGTGTAGAGCTGCCTATGGATTAAACCCCAAGATAAGAGCTATGGAGAGGATGTGGAAACCGTCTTCAATAACAGAAGCAGTTGAAAATGAACATTATGCAGAGGAACACATGAAATTAAATGGAGGTACAAGACCGACCTTTCCGCATCGCCTTGGATTCGGGAAGAACCCTAGGACATTTCCCGTGGGGGGCTCAAGGCCATCTCCATATGGTAATAGAGTTGCACCAAGGACAATAACCGCAGGGATTTCAATGGGCGCCGAAGTGCGCATTCCTTATTCATCACCCAATGGTTTTTATGTGATAGTCCACTCCACCATCTCGTGTGAACAAATATCTAAAGGGTTCTTAGGAAGGAACCTTAGACAGCCACATAACAAAGGCGCGCTAGGTTCAACTTACACCATAGGGGTGCTGGAGGGACCATTACCAAATAAGTGGATCTTGTGCCATGTAAATCATGCTCCGTGCATAGAGAAGAAAAGACACCGATGGGAAGAGAAAGTAGAAACCACCATATTTATGTAGCGGTTAATAATTGCTAGGCCGAGCATCAATCCACGGTGATGGAGTCGTCAAGTACGCTAAACCATTTCAATGCTAAAATTTTATTTGATTCCTGTGCCGATAGTTTCCTACTAAACTTTCCGCATTAGAAAGAGTGGGTTGCTGTTCTTACGAGCATGATGACCTTAAACAAGTCGAGATGGCTTCTGGGAAACAAGTTGCAGGACCTAGTGTTGATAATTACATAGTATACCTGGGAGTGTGTAATACAAGGTTAAAGGTATACGTCACCCGCCTTGGGGCTGGCTAATTCCAATTGGAATGGTTTGGTTAGAATCTCATCGAGCTTGGTAGATTGTTTCGCAAAAAGGGTGCTCGCAGACGACGGCGAAGGCCAATAGAGATTCAGGGTATACATAGAAAAGTGGCATTACGCTTTATCTCAACCATGGTTAACCCACGCTTGAGGCAGGTGCGTTTCCATCAGATGTAGTGGTAGCAGTGAATGAAAGGAAGGGGACCCTCATTGGATCAACAATTCCGCATTGTCGCACTTAATGATGCTTTTCCAACGAATGTGGTTACCCCTTGAGAGGGAGCTTGATTTTTACTATTGAGCTAAAACATAGTTCATAACCAATCTCCAAGACTCCATAACGGATGACAGTGTCGGAACTTTATGAATTGCAAATGCAATTGAAAGAGTTACCGGACTTAGGGCTAAGGCCCAAAGGTCTCACCTGGGGTGCAACTTAATTTTGTAAAGAAGAAGGATGATCCCACATTTCTTGTATAGACTATAGGGACGAATCGCCAAAGGAAAATAGGTACCCAAATGCCTAATATATGACCTTTTCGATCGGATGAAAGGAGCAGCCGTATTCTCAAAGATTGATTTATGATCAAGGTATCACCGCTGATGATTAAGGAAGGCGATATCCCAAAATGTTCAACCTGGCTTGGACATTACGAGTTTGTCTTAGTACCTTCCAGATTGACTAATGCACTCGTATACCATGAGCTTCATGAATGGTGTATTCTCGAAGTACTTAGATCGATTTGTACAAGTCTCTTCTAGATGACATCCTCATCTATTCCAAGAACTTAAAGAGAATGGCGGAACACTTACGCAGTAAAGCCGTCCCCGCCTTTAGAGAGAACAAACAAGGAATTTGTCGGCGTTCCTTCTCGTGAAAGAGATCCACTATTTAGCTCACATCATTTCAGGCAAAGGAACCTCCGTAGACCTAGAAAAGGTAGGCCATTATTGAGTGGCTGTCGTAAAAATGCCCATGAGGTGAGAAGCTTCATACAAGGTGTTACTCCAAGATTTGTGGAGGGATTCTCCAAAACAGTGAAATCCATCGCCTTCACCTTGCAGCCGCTAGTGGGTCAGCATGAATGGGACGTAAAAGTGTGATAGTGCATTCATTGAGTCAAGAGGTTACCAACAGTGTGTCAATTCTATCACGAAAACGATATGGAGAAGGACTTCAACAGCCCCACGGGATGCCCAAGTAAGGGTTAAATATGCTAATGTAAGATGGAAGAGTGATAGCTTATGCATCAAGAAAGCTGAAGAAACACAAAGAGCTATAAGCACTCCATTTCGCTGGATGCACGAATGCTAGCCTAAAACTTTGGAGTAAGCACTATGTAGGCAAACTTTGTTTCCAAAATGGACCATCAAAGCTTAAAACATCTCTTCACCAAAGCGCGGATTCAATGCCGTGCAAGGCGATGGAGTATTTCAAAGAGCGGAGTACTACTTTCTTATTTGGCCCATTAAGCGGAAAAAATGTGGTCACAGATGCCTTGAGTAGAGACTACCGTATCTTCTCCTGATACCCTTAAAAGTCAATCAGAGGGAACATGACGAACTCCAAGGAGATGCTTTTTGGTATTTAGAGTTACTAAACCTCCAAAGTGCGAGCCGCTAGATCCAAAGTATGAAGGATATAGTTTGGAAGCAGACGAACTATTGAGATATCGAGGGAAGGATGTACATCCCCTAAGATGGGGATATTCAAGAATCATACCGGCGAAGCCCGTAGAGTACTTTATTGTGTGCATCCGGTGTGAAGAAGATGTATGCCTACAGGAAGCTCTTCTTCCTGGTAGGCATGAAGTGCGATGTGTCCGCTTCATCACCAAACGCCTAGAGTGTCAATATGAAAGCCGACCGACCATCACCCTAAGAGGCCTCCTCGCCGAAACCATTACGATGTTCCTGCTGTCCATAAAGTCATCTCTATGGATTTTGTCGTCAAGTTGTCATTTCACATATCATAGACACAATGTCCTTCTTGTGATAGTGGATAAGTTAACCAAGAGTGCTCATTTTATTCAAATTAGAGACACTTACGATGTCAACGATGTGGTGTACCTTGGGTGTTTGGAAGTGAGGTTATCCATTTTCACAAGATACCTAAGAAGATAATTTCAAATAGGGACTCAAGATTCAATTTAGAATGGACAAGTTTGCGCTATGTTGGGGACTCAGTTGACTTTAAGCACAACTTATCATCCTAAAAACAGATGGGCAAACTAAGAGAGTAAAATTCCGGTCATGGAAGACATGCTTAGGGATGTATGTCATGGATAATCAAACCTGGAGAAGTACCACCTTTGGTAGAGTTTTGCTCTGCTAATAGAAGTTTTCATAGCTCCATTGAATGCCACCCTACTACTTATATATGGAAGGCCATGCACTTCACTATTGGGATAGACTGAAGACCGAGTAACAGTTTCTGGGTTTTACCGATTCGGGAGATGGAGGAACAAAGTATCCACATAGCGTGAGACTAAAGGAAGCACAGACAGGCGTAAAAGTTACGGATGCACACAGACCCACCGGTTAGAAGGGATACTGTGTTTTCATTCATATCGTGCCTAATAAGAGTACCATACGGTTCGGTTGGGACAAAGTTGTCACCTTGACTTATAGGACCGCTCGCAACTAAGAGAAAATTGGACCCATTTCCCATCGCCTCAGATCACACCCCACTTGCATAAAACTCTAATGTATTTCATGTATATGTTTTACTACATTATGTTGTCGGACATGAATCACATAAACTAAATTGGAAGGAATTCAGGTATCGACATGGGAAACCTCACGGTAGAACTGTTATGCATATATTGGATCGTGAAAGATCCGGACGTACCAGTGAACCGGGCTCTAGTAGACTAGAAGTTAAGGTCCAATGGGGACAAGTATAGTCTAGGATCCGCTACTTGGGAAGATGTCGAGACATTATGATGAGACTATCCCTCACCTTTTTTCTTTTACCACCTCGAGAATATGTTTCGGCGGGTGTATGTAACACCACCTTTCTTGGACTTTAGACGCTAGGATTTACTCCTGAGGCCTATACACTTTTATTTTCTATTCATATTGAAACTATTAAATGATACACTTAAACTTTTAAGACATATGAACCGTGATGAATGTTTAAAATGATATTGATGATGATGTATATAACGCGCATCTATGTGAATGTAAATTTTACGTAAAAGTTTAAATGTTATTGATGATGATGTATGGCCATGCATTACATTGTGAGAATGTAAATTTTTCGAATGTTTAAATGCTATTAGAATGATGTTGATATGATGCAATCTATTTTGGTAAATGATAATCTTAAGGAATGGGTGTCAAATCTCGAATTCATGGATATTATGAGATCTATTTCTAAACTCTGGAAAAATTTCTTGATGTTGGTTGTCGGTACAAGGATACAAAATTGAAAATGATGATTGTATGCAATTACATGTGTTGGAAAATGTTTAATCGTAGCATATGCTTGTCATTGATGGAAAGTACGCGAATGAAGATGGCATGGGTGCATGAAGAATGTACAAAGGATTGATGGCATGATTTAAAGAGTAGACTTGTCATTGATGGCAATTACAAATGTAAAGAAGATGACGTAAAAACGTAATATCAAAGGAAATTAATCTCAGGAGGAATAGCAGCCTTATATGTGCAAGAAGCATAGGAAAGGAGACCCAGAACCGCCGTGGATTCACTCCGGAAGTCCCGACAACCGCTGATCGAGAAGCCGCGCGATGTTACGCAGGTTGCTTAAAGAAGATCTGGATTGCCGATTGAAGCAAACCCCAATAGTCGGCCGACCGTAGAAGTTGCGAGCGAGATAAATTCATCGGAGAATCTAGATCATGATTTCAAAGCGCAAAGAACACTTGACAACAAAATCGGAATCGCTGACATGATCGCTTAATCGCTAAATCAAGAATGAGATCCGGACCGTTGATTCTTATTCATCGGAGAATCGGGGATCGGAAGTTCAAAGTGCAAAGAACACTTAACATTGAAAACCCCAAATCGCGGATATGCAATTTTGCGATTTGATCGCAACCGCTAATCAAGCAGGGATCCGACCGCTTCCAGATGGACACGGTACCGTGAGGCCTTATCGGCATCTCGGGATCGATTACAATGCAAAGAACATTAATCGCAATAGAAACCAACGCGATGTAATCACCGTTGATAAGAATGACTGACCGCTGATCTTCATCATCGGGACGAGAACTCCAGCATGTGCATATGATCAAAACGCCTAAAACCCCGATAAGTGGGGCCGTCGATAGCAAAATGGCTGAGGATGGTGCATAGTGGAGGCCGCCGAGGAAAGGATGCCGATTTGACGATCAGAATCACGCGGGTGTATGCATCTTGGCATCACAAAACCCGTAGCCCCAAAAGGGTAAGATTGTGGTCATGGAGTAACGGTCACGTTGACCGAGAGCCAAGATCAGGAGGGCTAGCATATGAAAGCAGCCATCGGGAATCGGGAAATCGCTAATCACATGGACATAAACATTATGTCATCGCGAATGCCGAACTCGATGCAGGTTTGACCAAGGTCATGTGTTGACGGTCTTTATGGGCCAAGGAGCTAAGCTCAGAGGGCTAGCTTATGAAAGGAGCCATCGGGAATCGGCGAATCATGAACCGGCGGACTTGTGAATTTTGACATCGCGAATGCCGAAATCGCTGCGATGAGTGAAATCCCGATTGATCCGAATCACCGATCAAGCAAAGGATCGAGGGTTGTTCTTCCCACAATAACGCAGACCGGTTATGAATCGCTATTATGTCAATCGATAATGACAAATCGCCAGTTATCAGGGACAGTGTTCTTGTTTCTACCGAGGAAAGGCTACGGCGGGAAACCATTGGCGAAGTTGTGTGAAAAGAAAATGAGACGTGACCGTACGATTGGCCATTCGAAGAAAAAAAGAGCTGGTAACTGAAACGCTAAAGTATGACTGACCGCTACGTAGAAGACTAAGAGTCTCAACTGAAAGAGAGAGGCCGAGGGAATCTCAAAGCATAACACCGAGTAATGTTGAACGCATGGGAAAAACCTCCTGAGAATATGAAGAGTTACCATGAGTATCGTGCGTGAGCACCTCGAGAGGTGGTGGATTACGGGCACGGTGTGAGCATACTGAGTATAGACACACATTGCATGCACAAGGTTTATGAAAACTATAAGTACGGTGTGTAGAGAAGAGATGAGGTTGTTGTTGTTGCCATTGTTGTTGGAGTTGTTGTGGTAGTCGCGGTAGAAAGATTGAAGTGAGGAGCAAGGAGGCGTATACGTGAGCAAATACAGGTAGCCAGAGGAAGGTTGCATGAAAGGACTACGGTGCAAAGAGGCAAATGGAGAAGAAACGTAGCGCAAGGTGCGCGTATTCCGATGCGCATTGTAAGCAGAGCGCTAAACAGAACAGAGACAAGACCGGTAAGACATTGAATAACTTTATTGTGTTGTACATTTGCTCAAAGATTAACAAGAGGAGGTTGGGAGGTGCTCGGAGGACTTTTGTCCTCAGAAGTTCAAGGGGGTTCTTGAACACAAGGAGTTGCTCTCCAGACCGGTCGATCCGCAGAAATCAGCGTGGTATGGTGGTGCAAGGGAGAACCTGTTCCTCCCGCTATACGTGCTTGCGCCCTCAGATGATTGGAAGTTGGTGCTTCCATCCGGCCAGGCCGGAACACCGTGGAGTTGGTGCTTCCTTCAGTTGGTGCTAGAGAACAGGAGTTGGCGGCCTTCTAGTTGGTGCTAGAGAAACTGTGGAGTTGGTTCCTTCTAGTTTTGGTGCTAGAGAAACCAGTGGAGTTGGTGCTTCCTTCAGTGGGTGCTAGAGAAAACAGAGTTGGTGTTTCCTGCTGAAGTTGCATCTTGCAAAAGTGAGGTTGTAGCCCTCATTATGAGTTGGTGCTCATATGTATGATAATGTAAAGAATGTAACTATTACTTATCATATAAAGAAAAGAGGTTTTTACCCCTGCATGGGTTTCCTCGGAAATATCCGGCTCTCCTCGCGGTTTCTCATATGTGTGGACTCGATGTCAATATTGTTTATTCCCCCGCATTATTGTGACTACTACTTAGTGTTTCAAAGAAGAGTTTAAAAAGAAGCAAGATTGCTTGAAGCACCCAACAACCCATCTACCCCTCCTCGCCTTTGTCCAACAACATGATGATAATGCATAGAAATGTATGAGTTTGTGTTACAGACTAATCTGCAGGTTATGGGCTATGAAATAGCCAATGGATAAGGATAATGAAAGTGGATATCATGACCACTAGCTGAGAAACATTATGGTACGAATATTTGTATGTGAAATTATATTGGTTTGGGTGCATTGTTATGATATGTGGACCAGTGCAAGATTTCAAGTGATAAGACTGCCCAAAACCGAATAAACGATGACAAAACCCCTAGCAACACAGTGCCACTGTATATTCCATTGTAGGGTGTGGGCCCTAGTTATGATTAGGAGGGGTGGAGGCATTTCCCACCGTGTATCCTCCGAAACCTGAAGTCATGGGAGGACGGTGTTAGTTCACTCTCCCCAAGATGTGTGTTGATGACTGTCAGTTGCTTGCTGGGGAAGCTTGGTCGAGATAGTGACCCAAACCACTCGTCACTCCATTCCCTGAATTTCGATACGCGAATTCACATATGAGATCAACGACCCTCGTTGATCCAGATCTGACGGTCACTATCATTCATGAGCTTATGGGTGTTGAAAGACACTCAGTCTTAATACCTCCACTGGTCTATCAGATCCAACGGCCCACAGAACTTCGGAACTTCTCCTTAAAGTGATTCCACCGTCCGTTTTCAACTCCACGAGGACTTCTTGTCAAATGACATAGCATCCTCCCTCCTGAACTTGACTTCTGTGAGACGATTTTGACCTCCGCCTCCCCTTGAACACTTCAAAGGTTCTATCCCTTCTGAGATTTCGCTTGTGAACTAAAGGCTTCCAAAAGGGTCTCTGCACGCACTCCTTGTGGAAAATTTCAAATAACCTCTGGTTATTTGGACCTTCTGACTCTGTGCACCTCTTGCAAAAGCAGTCTCTCAATCTCCCTCTAGAGTTAGTAAAATCCCAGATCTCGCCTAGCCTGTGCACACCTTGTATGGCTCTGAGCTAACCTTGCACTTCAGCCTATAAAAACACGATTTGAATCTCCTCTGAGGGTTCTGAGATGAAACTCATAACCTGGTCGACGCACTCCTTACGGACCCTCCACTGCACTCTTTGCAAGAGTTCTCAGAAAGAGAAACAACTGAAACTCATTCTCCCCTTGTCCAGGATTCAAACATTCAACATAGAATTCTAGAGCATACACACACAAATTTCATGGAAATAAAATGCACACAGAGAATATAAACTAGCCTGCAACATACCATTTAACAGGTGGTTCCAACAACCATAACAAACACATAGATTGGAATCAAAGCTTTCCTCTATTAATTCCAGTGCTCCTATACATGGTAAATAACAACAGCTAGAATGCATGAAATTCTTTGTTCTCCTCTGCATCTCTACAACTTACAAAATCTTAATTATGTTACAATGATACAAGGGTTGAGGGTGTCTATCATCCGTTTTCCCTCCTATGCTCCTAAGTTGTCTAATCTATTAAATTAAATCTACCTACTTGCATTAAACACACATAAAATCCTATTACATCCGGCGGATAGGAACATATGCTCAAAAATCAGTTTGGATCTTCGAGCACTTTCCTCCCATCCATTACATTAATGTTTCAGATTTTGAAATTCACAATGTTTTCACAAAAATGTATTTAGTTTCCTCTGCGCGTCCAGCTGTCTCCTTGGGTTTAGGCACGCACTTGGGCTTTATACGATTCTCCTGCATCACTACCTTAATGCAATCATTGTTGCAATAAGGTCTAAATATGCATGATTTGATATTCTTTTGGCCTCATGAATGAGCAATGTAACTGGAATGATCAATAATTGTCATCATCATCGTAAATGTCATCATTGTCACATTGGACTAGACATGGGAAATAGTGACCTGTGAATGGGGCTTAGAGGTAGTGAATGTGTCTTTGAATGGTGTTACATGGTTTGCATGGATTGTAGGGCTTATATGGTGCAATGTAGTGTAGTCTATAAGAACAATCTCTATGCCAAACCTTAAAATGGATAGTACCATATATTGTTCATAAGATAAATATGCTTTGTATGTTTCCTTTGTGGTGGCTCAAGCCCTCACACATGATGCATGATAATGAAATGTAACAATTTGACTATTGAATGATAGTGTTATGTCACATGAAAATTCTGAACTGACTTAGCTTGCAAATGAATTTTGAAAAGCCCTTATGGCCCAAGAATCATTTGATTGCTAGGATATTGATAGCTTTCAAGACTCTTATCTCTACAAGGAATGTTTCTTTGGTAGGATATTGGTATCTTTCAATATTCTTATCTCTTATATCTTAGTGCATGACGATCGTCGGTGACAATTTGAAAAAAAAACAAGAAAATTATAATTTTTAAAAGGTAAAATCCTACGTCAAGGCCAATTTTTTGGGTGGCATCAGAGGATGCCTTCGGATTTTGGGTTCAAATGTAGTTGTGTTAGAACAACGATTCCTTATGTAGGGATTATATGGTGCAATGGAGTGTATTCTATCAGAACAATCTCTATGCCAAACCTCAAAATGGGTAGTATAACCATATCTTGTTTATAAGACAAAGATTATTTGTATGTTGTATAGTATGTGTTGTCGCAAGCCCTCACACATGATGCATGAGCACCAAAGATAAATGATATAACATAAGTTTACCCTCTATTGTACCACCTACTATGCCCCATGTCAATTAATTCAAATGGTTTTTATTTTATTTGAACTTTTCACTACAAAATATCTCCAGTGATACATTATACAGTTTTCTCCCTGTACATGTTGGGCTCTCAAAATTAATTGATTCATTCATAAGAAAAAAAGTTCATAGAAATCTACATGGAAATGGTTTTTCTTTTATTTGAATTGGTGCATTATAGACACTTTTCTCCCTCTATTTTTTTCATCGTTGAAATTTATATCATCCCCTCTTTAAGTACACGGGTCCCCAAATTTGAAGTTTCAACTTCTGCTTCTTCCAAACCAGAAAGTGTTTTGAAAGCAAATGAATTAATTTCATTTTTAACTTTGAGAACACTAGAAATTTTAAAAAGAATTAGACATGTAAAATTAAAATTAAAATTAAAATTATATGTGGGTGTGTAATTCTTTTTCCTTGTTTTATGACTTTATGTGTGTCACTTATGAGGACAAAGACATAAAACAAAGAAAAGCATTAAACATTTATATGTATATATATGCATATAAGAGTTGGTTTATAAAAGTATCCTTATAAGGAGAAAATGATGGGTAGGTAGTTATCTAACTTGTAAAATTTATGGGTTGACAATTTACTCCAAGTTAGTTGACAAGGCCCTCTCCAAAACCACATGCTAAAACTTTTCAATATAGGAAAAAATGTTAAAATTGAATACAAAATTTTAACACTGCTAGGAACCAAGACACAATTATACGAATAATAGGTGGTGGATATAAATCTTATTTAAACCTCCCTAATATACCCAAAGTTTGGTGTTTGACTATGTCTACACATGGCTTTTAAAATTGTCTAACACAAGGCCTCACTTTGTTAACACTCTACACAATGTTGGTTGTGGAGCCTGATTATCTTCTTGATTCAGAGGTCTTTTACTTTTAGCTGTGTTTATACCCCATGAAGTATTTACACTCCATAAGTATGTACACTCTTCCACGTGGGGGAGTTTAGAGGGAGTACCCCCTCTGCGGGGTCCGGGGGGGCAGCGTCCCCCGATGGGGGGTCTGGGGGCAAGCGGGCCCCTGAAGGAAAAATTTCTTTGTAAATGCATATTGTAATTTCATTGTAAATATGGACCATTCATTATAAGGTCACAGATCTAACGATAGAGATTATGTTAGGGTTTTTTCCCTAGAAGGTAACCCTCTTTTATGAGGGAAATGTATTGCGGCTATGGTTGATGGTGAATATTGTATTCTGAGATAGGAGACCGTGAGAGAAAGAAGAGGAAGTTACAGCGGGTTTGATGTAGGTTGTATCCCTTCATATGCTGGATAATAATAAAGGAAGGATCTGAAAATTTCTCTGGTGGACGTAGCCCACACTGGGTGAACCACATAAATCTGTGTCTCTATTGTATTGTGTATCTTCTGTGTTTTGTTTCCGCATTTGTTTTATTTTATTGCTCCACGGTCCTGTTTTTCTAACACACCAGAAAACTGAGAACTCATATGCCTTACCTTCATACATAGAACATACACGTACCTTATAATCCACCTTAATAGTTACATAACATTAATGTAAAACAACCTTAAAACTAGAAATTGTACATGTTCAAATAGGTTTCCACTAACACTCTTATAAACCAAACCCTTATGTAATTGTTAACATATAACCCCTAACATTTATAACCCTCTTAAGCTTATAAACCCTAATATAACATCCCTATCCCCTACCATCTATAATCTCAATAACCCTTATCCCATTAACAACTAATAGAACCCTTGGTATCTATAAATACATCTAATCTATAATCCTTACACCTTCTATTGCATCTAACTAAAATAACACTAGATTCATATACCCTTTTATCCATAACCCTATAACCCATCTCATTTCTAACCCATATGACTCCCAACACAAATAACCACTTCCACGATACATTATAACCCATAATATAAGACATAACCACTACAACTCCTAATCCCTAAAACTTATAACACCTATAAAATTTAATACATAAGCATTATAACCATCAACCCACACCCCCAAACACTTATCATTCCTAATATAACCTTGAATTCTTATATCCTAATCCTTAAACCCTACGACTCTTAACCCATATAACCCTTATTATTAATAACCCCTAAACTCTATAACCCTCAAACTTTATAAACTCTACACCTAACAAATAGGATTCCTAACTTGTATAACCCCTTACCCCAACACTTGTAAACCGTAACAAATATAACCCCATAATGAGTGTAACATTCACCCCAACAACCTATCACCCTTAACCCTCATAATGTGAAACATGGAAAAAGGAATAATGTCCAAGCATATGTCATTAAATATAAAGAATTCTAAGATACAACATACTTAAATGCCTCAAATATTAAAATGACACTCACCATAATACATGACTTGTACCTCATGGACAAAGGCTCAGTGCCTCTCGGAAGCCAGATGGTGTGGTGGATTCCATCTGAAATCTTGAACTCTGTGGTGGTGAGAAGGGTCTCTATAATAATCCCTCGATGCCTTCATCCCCTTCTTCCCCATAGAATGAGGGACAACCCCTTCTTGGGTCA
>SNQJ01S0163656.1:0-15823 GCA_010110895.2 Picea sitchensis | reverse complement strand
TGGCAGGACAAGTATGGCTGAGAAGAAGAAAAGATGGGCCCTCAAGGGCCATGCTCAAGTCAATCTGCTCTCGTACTCCATGTCTAGGACCATGTGGGCCTCGAGACATGATCTCCTAGTTATCCCTAGATATCGGGGATAATAGTGCCAAAGGGGGTTGGAAAATAAATAAACTAAACTAAAGCTACCTAGCCACACAACTTTGTCCTAATGACAAGTGGGGCAAAGAATAAAAAATGCAGAAAATTAAATAAGTTCCTAGCCTTACGATTTTGGGGGTTGGCTTTGCCAAACACTCACCAAGATGTAGGCACTAACAGATTTACAATAACAGAAAATTAAAAGAGAAGGCAAGCCACTTGGGGACCCCCTTTGGGCTTGCTACAATGCTTAGAAAAGAGAGAGGAATGATTGAGTGTTGTTACCCAATCAAAAGAAGGGTCCTTGGTGTGTGTTGTGACTGAAAATGGGCAGCATTTAACCTTAACCTGGCGAGAACTTGCAAAAAACAGCTGGAAATGCTGCAACACACATAGAAAAGTTAAGAAAATTTCTGTTTGTCAACAAAAATTTTCTGCATACAAATTTCAGAAAATTTAGATAATAAAATGACCTATCTAAGGGTGTTAGCAACCAAAATCTGAATATGAATATGACAGAAAATGAAGGGGAAAAACTAAGAAGTTTAAGTGAGCTATGAAGGTAACTTCTAGCTTGAAGCTATCCCAACAAAGCCCTTGGGGCAACCTGCAACTATTGAAGCACAATGTGAGATAAGAGTAGACATGAGTTGCATAAACAAATAACATAAAGTAGTTTATATCATTATCTATTCAACACATTTAGGTCAGCAACTACACCATTGCTAAACCTATCTAAGCATACTAATTTACTTATGAAATCTACTCAATATTTCACAAAATACACAAAGGAACAAGGTCACCTCAAATGCATGGAACCACCAAGACAAAATCTTTGTACTCCAAAATCCTCCAAAGCCTTTCTTATTACCAAATGAAGAGGTTGTAGCAACTAATTGCTCCAATATCCTCTCCAAAATAGAGCAAGATGAGTGAAAGCAAGAATGGAAGATGAGAGAGGGATGAGGCAAGAATTCGATAGCATAAAAATAGCTCAAGAGATGGTGAAGAAATGAGGGTGAGAGGGCCTTCATTTATACTTGGAGAGGCAAAATGACCCTTCTTGGATGAGCTCCAAGTGTCAAACACCAAGCAACATTGAAGATCTCAAGGAGGGGGGCGCACCACTTAGGATTTTGGCATGGATTGGTGAGGTGGAATGGGTGAGTTGGAGTGGGACCATGCTAAAGGGTGAGGTGGTAGGCTAGGAAGGGCGCACCTATGGAGAGAGGTGCTCACAACTCAAGCTAATACACTTTCAAGTGTTTTCTCATGAGAGGGGGGCGCAAATCCCCTAGGGGGGCATGAGGGTCTAAGTGAGATATGAGTTTAGGGGGTGTGTAAAGGTTAGGAAAGGGGTTGGGTAAGTTAGGAATGTACTTTCTCATCATCTCCCACCTTCACTTTACTCTATTTGCTCAAAAATTACAAAAATGACATTTTTACCATGTTAAGCTTAGCAATTAAAATTACTGTTTTGACTGACTAAGACTCCCTATGGACAAACACCTAGCAAAAGTTGTCCGACTAAGCTGAAACTTGGTCCAAGGGTGTAGGGGGTCTCATTCCATTTCTTTTGAGCACAAATACCCCTAGTAAAAATCCAAGGACTTAGTTTTTACACTATTTATCAAAATTTAATTAAAATTAATTAATTAAATTACCCAATCTTAGGCAATTTTAATTAATTAAAAAAAACCTATCTAGACTCGATGGAATTCTGCGAAACTTTGAGAGGTGTCTTACATGGTCATTTACATCATTTTCTTAAACACTAGCTACCAGAGGATGAATCCATTAGAACTCCTTTCACCACTTTGGAGGAATTATTTGTGGGAGTGAAAAACTCAAGTGAAATTAATAAGGCTGGTTAGGCCAAATTAATAACCCGAGGAAAAAAAACACTCAGTGAAAGGAACTCTCCTAATGAAGAAATCTTAAGGTAACTGACCTAACTATGATCCATGCAGACCTATTACATTATTATCCCACGCAGGGGAGCGGAAATTCCAATTACAAAAATATGTGCTGGAGGCCAAAAATGCCTTGTAGAACCAAATAGTCTCTTGACTTAGTAGCATCTGATGATGCATATCTTCATGGTACATGGAGTTGACCCCCTAGTTGAATAGGCGGTCAACACACATATTCAAAGGTTTTGAGGATTAGAGTGACACATACCATGATACCCGGACTCATTACCTCATGGAGCAAGATCCATCTCTGCTACAGGACCAAGCCGAGGTGATGGATGCTGCTACTGCTGACAAAGTGGAGGCACTGAAAGGAAGAAAAAATGGGCCCTCCAGGGCCATGCTCAAGTCGATCAAGCTCTCGGTACTCCATGTCTAGGACCTGTGGGCCTCGAGACATAATCTCCTTAGTTATCCCTAAAGTGGGGGATAACAGTGTCAAAAAGGTGTAGTTTGGCAGAAATATCCTGAAAATGTAAGTGAAAGAACTGTCGCTCAAAAAGGGAAACAGATCCATAACCTTTACCAAGCCATCATTGTTGCCTTCAATTACTTGCTGGTGTCCACACCGTGCCCATTCCCTTCTTCATTCAAACTTTTTTGTTGCCCCTTGTAGTAATATTTGTAATAACATTGTGGTATATATAATTCCTATCATTCGTTCATACATTCAATTATCATTTTTAACTATTCAACCAAGCATTAACTTGAATATGTATGATATGATCAGTCATTTCTTACATTATCATACACATATCTTATTGCTCATCTAGAATTTACCACTCCAGGAAAAGAGATGATTCTTGAGGCTTGTTGTGTTGGCTCTAGCCATGGTTGCGGCCACCTAATAGGATTATCTAGACTGATGTAAATATGTATCCATCCTATTTAAATATGTATCCATCCTATTTATGATAGTATGCATGTATTCAGAATTGTTTTTGACATTTCTGCAATGGTTTTAAATTTGTGGACTGTACATAAGTCAGTAGACAGTTCAGTATCGTAAAACCTTAGTTATGGCTTTGTACAAGATAATTAACAAGGCATTTTGAGGCCTTTTTAAATTCTTATTTTAAAAAAATTGGTGCATGTCTAGAGTCTAGACTCTTCATTTGACCTTTTATACTGTTGCAGATTTGATTTTTCTGATTCCTGCTACATATGGATTGAGTTCAGCCGTTCTCCATCAAACAATGAGTTAGACCTCATCAGTGGTGTAAGTCATATAAAATTTCTGTTTATGGATGGATTGTTGAATCTCGAGTCTCTTATACTTTAAGTTATCCTTGGAAAATATGGTAATTCATGTAACATGCTTTCTGATCTTCAATGCAGGCAATACGGTCTTGGTATCTTCTTGGTCATATAGGAGGCTACAATTCTATGAATATGCAGGTTTTTGTATATTCAACTTCTAATGTTGTTTTTACACAGAATTAGTTTGGTGGCATGTTTTATAATTGTTAATTGTTTTTAACAAGTTGAAAGAGAACTGTCATATTGTGCATCCCGAGTCATTGTCTTTTGCAATCTGACTAAAGTTTGAACTCTATTCAGCAAGATTGCTCTGCAAAGTTTGACATGTTTTATGTGCCACTATCAAATTATATGGCTAGCCATGCATACATGGTTAAATGTTGAGCAAAGACACATGTGCTGATTGATAGCATTCAGCACGGGAAGCTAATGTGTGGGCCATGTCCACTTGGCATACGATATCCTTTATCTAAAATGGCCTCTTTCCAGTGAAGTTTCAGGATTTAAATCCAGCTGGAATTTGGATGCCTCACATAGTTTCATGGATCAAAGCTCCAGGAGCATAGTGCCTCCATGCCCATAGGGGTTTTGAAAGCTTTTGAATCAATCCAAAACCTTGAAAAATCTGTAAATGACCTGAAATTATGCTGCCTTTGGATTTTTTGTTTTGCTGGATTCTGACGAATAAGGTGTTTTCTGGGCTGTTTTAGATAAAGGATATACTGGGCCATGTAGACTCAACAAAAAGTCCCGTTTCTAAAATTTGACTCTGAAAAAGCATATTGCAGAATAGAACGGGACTAATCAATTATCATGGATATGTTGAGGTGGGTTGGTTTTGGCCCAAAGATCAAAGAAGCAGTTGATGTTTTATTTTCTAAAGCCCATGTTAAGGTATAGGTTAATGGGTAGTTAATTAATCCCATTGTTCTCCAGAGGTTGATTAGGAAAGGTTGCCCATTGTCCCCTCTTCTTTATGTTATTGGTGCAGATGCTTTAGGCTATTTGTCTTGGGTTGCCATAATGCAGGGTCAGATAAAGGGATTTCAGTTTTTTGGGGGACATGAAATCTTGAATATTCATTTTGCTTATGATTCTGCATTCTCTTCAGAGTTACTTCAAGCATAAATAGCCAGTACAATGAAATATCTGGAGACTTTTTGTGCTGTCTTAGGAGCCAAATTTAGTGGTTGCAAGACAGAATACTGGTTACAATTGAAGCTGATACAGTTCTTGAATGGATGGATCCATTTGGGAAAGGAGTCTTGGAAAGGGTCATTTGATACTTGGGGATTCCTTTTTGGTATAAATGTCTCGCATATGGAAATGTAGGGTTGGGTGCACTCCAAAATCGAGACTAAAACAGGTAAGTGGTACAAGAAAGACATCCTTTTAGCTGGAAGGACTATAGTCGTGGTTAATATTCTAATTGCAGGGCATGTATATTAGTCCTCTTGTTGGTTTTCCAATGCTTCAAATTTGTTGCTGGAGTGTATCTTATACAACTACCTTTGGGGTAAACCAGCAGGGAAATAGGGGATACCTTTAGTTTGTTGGGATATTTGCACTCTGGAGAAGGATAAAGGGGGTTTAGGATTGATGGATGTTGGCACTTGAGGTTTGGTTATGGTTGCGAAATGGGTTACAAGACACTCAGTGGCAGGTTTTTCCTAGGCACCAAATCAATTAAACTTTCTACATTTTTTATCTCAAGGGAAGTTTCAGCCTAGTAGACATTTTCTATAATGCCTTAAACTTCACCTTTCAGGGATCTCCTACGTTGAAGATTGTTTGGAAAGTATGGCAAGTGGTCTCACAACATCTTTCATGGAAATTTCAGGGACTTTCCAACTGAGGGATATGAACTAGTAGCATTCGGTGCTTCAACCTTCATCAAGTTCTCATGGCTGTTTGAGTCCCATTGACTTTTTTGGTCTTTAGTAGACATCAATATAAATTTTATTTCATTTCGTTTAAGTTTGAAGGTGTTACCCCCTCATATTGATTGAGGGTAACTCTTGTGATTGGGGGTATACACTTTTAATTTTTGCTTGGAGTTGATGCTTTTTTTGATGGTTCTAGCCCTCCAAGGGTTGGATGCTAGTAGCATGGGATGTGTAATATCCCTAGATCCGCAGATCTGGAGATTAATCTCAACTGCTGACTATCTGCTGCCAAAACTGATACTCTTTGGGATTCCGGATGCAGTTAAGGGCTTATGCTTGCAGATTTGTAGTGTTTTATGTGTTTATAACAGTCATGCAATGGTTTTGGAACACAGAACAACTCAACAATTTCTATTAAGCAGAATAACGAAAAATACAATATTGCATGCGAGGAAAATAACTGGAATCTCTCAGCTAGATCAAGACTGGATGGATCTTAGCTGGAATACAATCAAAATGCTAAATCAAAATACTCAGAATGATGAAAGTGGATGAATCGGTGGATGAGAATAAAGAACTGCTGCATGCACCTGGCAACACCCATGACAACTGTTGCTGGAGACTGGACTATTCTCCCTTGTGGCTAAACTCCTCGGATATGCCTGGAAACTGTCTCAACTAGGTCGCCCTGGCCTCAAGCACCCTCTCATTGCCTGTCGTCCTGAAGATCTGGCCTCTGCTGAACGACATGAACCCCAGATGATCTCCCACAAGGGTCTACGCACCTCCTAGGCTTTGGTAATGCTCCCTAATGATTCCACCGTCAGAAACTTATGATAAATGTCTCAAACTGTCTGCCCTGGCCTCCTCTAAACTGGGTCGGAAGGGATTTCCCGAATCTGGTCCGGTGATCTCTCTGGAACTATGACTCTACCTCCACAAGTGCTGTGCACTTTCTGGCTGGGAAGTGCGCCCCTGATGATTCCTCCGTCCGAATGGCATAAGTGACGTCTCAAAAGAAGCGCCCTGCCTCCTCAAATGGGTCAGAAGGAAATCTCTGGATCTACCCTGGTCGGGTCTGGCTAACTCCCTGAGCCCTCTCAACCCTCATGCCCTCACCCTGCTTAGATGCGCCTTGGCCGTCTGGAACTGCAAATCTGCTGCTGAATACTGATGAAGAATCTGTATGATCCTTCCGGTGACTAAGGTGTGTCTCTCAACACCGAAATCAACCAATTGGTGTCTTCCTCCTGGAATCCACAATCCTCCACTGATTCACCTGAACCTGTGTGTTTTCTCCTCAGAGCTCAATTCTCATATCATAATTTGCAATAATGAACAATTAGGTCGTTTTTCTCCTTCATATACCCTCTCAAACCCTAATTCTCCGTTGACTTCTATAATTATCTTCTTTCACTTAAGCGACCTCTATTTTTGGCTTTATATTCCTTAAGTCACTTAAAAACCACTTTTCACTTAATGTCATTTTCGAAATATAACATTCCCTAGTGAAATGACATCAAATGACCCTTTTCCCCTATTTCTTCTTGGCTGTAGTCTAAATGGGGATGTTTAGACTACTAAGCGTCCCTCTCTGGAGCTCCTACTCGAAAAGGGAGATTACAGTCCTCCCTTCCCGAGATTGCTTGTCCTCCAGCAACATCAATCCAGGGTGCTGCAAAATCTGCTCACTCTCCCAAGTAGCATCCTCTACTGGAAGTCCCCTCCATTTTACCAAACACTCCCTGATGACCCTGCTCCGCAATCTCTTCTCTTTGAACTCCAATATCTCCTGGGGAACCAACTCCAATTGCCCCTCCTCATCCAAAGGTGGAAGCTCCTCTGAAGTGTTGATGAATTGTCCCACTGCTTTTTTAAGACAAGAAACGTGGAACACATTGTGAATTCGGCTCCCCTCGGGTAGCTCTATCTCGTAGGCCACTTCTCCTACTTTGCATATGACATGTATGGTCCATAGAACCTGGGCTTGAGCTTCTCCGCCTCGCTCTTCTTCAAAGATAATTGCCTATATGATTGTAGCCTCAAGAATACTAGATCCCCAACCTCAGAGATATGCTCTACCCTGTGTCTGTCTGCATTCACCTTTTGTCGATTTTGTGCCATCTGTAGATTCTCCTTTAGTACCTTGAGAATCTCCTGACTCTCTACTATCCAGTCCTTGGTCTTGGGAGCCCGACTTTCTCGAAAAACCCGGTCAATCAAAGTGGGAGCATCATACCCATGTAATGCTCTGAATGGGGTCATAACTATGGACATGTGGAAGGTAGTGTTGTAACAATGCTCTCCAAGATGTAACCACCTTACCCACGCTCTTTGTTGTCCACTCACATAGTTCCTCAAATAGCCCTCATATCTCCCTTTGCCCATCTGTTTGGGGGTGGTTACTGGTGCCGGGTGTCAACTCTGTCCCCACCAATCTGAATACCTCCTGCCAAAATGTGCTAATGAACTGTCTGTTTCTGTCGCTGACTATACTCTGTGGCAACCCGTGAAGTCTGAAAACCTCTCTGAAGAATAGCTCGACCACCTGCACAGGGCTGTTGTTGGTAGGAATCACGAAGAAATGCGCAAACTTGGTCAATCTGTTGACCACTACATAAATACATTCCTTAACCTGAGCCTTGGGTAGGCCTGTAATGAAGTCCATGGATATACTTTCCCATTTTTGCTCCGGAATGGGAAGTGGCTGAAGTAACCTTGCTGGAAGTGTCTGCTCTGACTTGTTCTGTTGACAAGTCACACTCACTGATATGTCTCATCACATCCTGCTTGAGACCCTTCCAAGAGAATCTCTCCCTGACCTGTCTATAAGTTTTGAAGAAAACTGATGGCCTGCTAATGCAGAGTCTTGTACTGCTGCCAAAATCTTCTTTTTGAGACCCGATCCGGGCACTAGGTAGACTCGGTCTTTATAGAAAATGACGTCGTTTATAAATCTGTGCCTGTCGTCCTGTACTTGCCCGTCAAATAACACAAGCGAACTTATCCTTGGAATATTCCACTAACAAGTAGGATTTCCAATCTGTTGAAATCTCCATTAAGGAACAAGCCGCTAGTCTCCTAGATAGTGCGTCTTCCACAATGTTTTTCTTCCCCTTGACATACTCTATGTCAAAATCAAAGGCCTGGATCTTTGTCACCCACTTTTGCTGACAGTCGCTGAGATCCTTTTGCTCAAGGAAATACTTCAAACTATTATGGCCTGTCTTGACCACAAATTTGCTGCCCACCAAGTACTGCCTGAATTTAGTCAAAGCATGCATGATTGCAAGAATCTCCTTGTCATAGATCGAATACAACCTCTCGGGCTGGCTGAGCTTCCTGCTCTCAAATACAATGGGGTGTCCTCTGTGCATCAACACTACTCGGTGGTGACTTGTGAGGGGGGGAAATTTATCCTTGTCTTATTATTCTTTTTGCCTTCTCAAAACCCCAGGTGACCGAGGACGTCTCCCCTGGGCCTTACCACCCTAAATAGAAAGAACCGCCCCATTGTGGTGACATTGGGTGGGATTGGTTCCTGTTACGCCAGTTTGACCTTCAAAACGCAAGCCTTTTATCCTTGCTACAAACTGTGCGATAACATTTTGGCACCGTTGTCGGGGAACACTGGGTCAAACCTTCCCCAGACGACACTTTTCGGTAAGCCTTGCCTCATGTTATCGCACAGTTTGTAGGATAGGTTTAAGTAGCTTGAAGGCAAGGCTCAAACTGGTGTAACAAGAGCTTCCCCACCCATTGTCACCTCGATGGGGAGCTCTTTCTATTCAGGGTGGCTAATCCCAAGGGAGACGTCCCTATTAATCTGGGGTTTGAAGGAAAAGGATCAAGGGTTTAAGACTCAAAGGTTAAGGTAAGCTTTCCCTTCACAGATTACTGCCAAAAGGATAGTCAAGGATGAAGGTATTCCACTGAGAAAGGCACCTGTTTGCGAGACAAGGCAAATGAAACTAGAATGTGCATACAATGGTTAGTGCTTCAAATATTAATGACTATGCTTTTAATACATATGAGCAAATAATAGATGTAATTATTGGCCGGAGTCAATGATTGCAATTAGAGCTTATGTTTTATAATGTCACTTCTTCAATAAAAACAAAATGATAATAGCATTCAATGTATAAAATCAATCCTTATATTATCCTGATACAATAAATGTGCCCATACATAAATATTGTTGTTGTGTCACTATGCAAATTAAGGGTGGCGTCAACCTTAGTTCTAGGTTAGTTTTAAGAGGCAAAGAGGTGGACGTTTTTTACCAAATTAAGTCTGAAAGCAATCTACACATCAATGCCAATGCTAGATGGGGTCTAGTTTTTATGCAATTAAGAGATCAAAGCAGTTGGTTCAACCTAATCTAGGTTAGGTTAGTATAAGCAAAAGGTGAGCGTTTTGCTAATTGGGCCAATGGTGCACAACACCTCTATATTATCAATGGATGACCTAGCCTTAAGTTTTAGACCAAACAAAAGTTCAAAAGGCGGGGCGTCATGTTAGCAAATTAGGAGTTGATAGAATGGCTAGGGTTAGTAGGGTTTTCAATTCAAGTGTGTAAAAGATTGTTTTGTTATTAAAGGTCCAACGTTGCAATTTAGACTAGTGCCTTGGAGTTAATGAGTCAAAGAGGCTGCAAAGGCTTGGAAGGATTCAAACCTAGGGGCCAGGAGAGTTAGGTTTGATGGTGCTGCAATGGGGCCACCAAATCAAAACCCTAGGGAGGAGGCTCGATAGGTGTAGCTAAAGCTAGGCCTCATGCTCCTCCCTCTTTCCATAGGACTCTTCTTTGTGCTTATTTAATATAAAACCATAGATTTATGGTTGAAAAGTGTTGCTTGAGGACAAAGCTTTTCAAACCCTAGAATCAAACCTAGGTGTAAAATTAATTAGGCCTAGGGCGTCTCTCTTCAATTTATGTTTCAAACTAACTCAAGAAAAGATGAACTAGTGCTTATTGGCTGAGCTGGTTCTTCTTAATCAAATGGCTAATCTGACTTTTATCATGGGGACATGAAGCAAAAACCTACTTGTGTGATTGCTTGCTCCTAGAATTTCAATGAATTAAGAAAAATAGTAACAATGTAACCATAAAAGTAAGATATTCTACCTACAACCATTCACTCAAGAATTTTGCATGAGAAATATGCTTACAAATCAATGAAGAGCCAAATCAAACCCTAGTTGTAACACCTTCCAATGATAAAAACACCATATGCATGCCAGATAATCCTCCAATGGTAGTATCAGCTCCAAGATCCAAAATAAGAAAAAAGACTAAAAGTATCCTCTCACAAGAGAGCAAGTTGTGTTATTGTCAAATGGGCTCAACGTCCTCAATATATATATCATCCAAATAACCTTAATTTACAAATAGGTCATTAAAACAAACAAAGGCATGCACAACAATATTCCATTATTTGTCACATTAAATACTAAAAATGTCAAAATGAGCTAAAAAGGGAGGCATGAGGCCCTCACGAAGTGGCCCTTTGAGGGGCATCATCAGCATCCAGTGAAGCTTGTTGCCCCCACAGGGCTCCACGCAGCACCCACATGCCCGATAGTCCCAGTGATGCCACATGCTCGAAATCGTCCAGTACAGGTGGCGTCCTGTCCCTCAGGCTGTCCTCTCATCACCAGGAGTGATCCCCTAGGAGTCAATCTCGCCAAAGTGTCTGGTGAGGTCCTAACATCTTCTTCATGCAAGGGCTCATCATGGCGTTGTCTGCCTCTGCCATCCCATGACCATCACAGTGGGCTCTTCATCCCCATGGAGGTCGAGCTAATCATCTCCCCATGTGCATCGATCCTCACAGTACTGTCCTTGAGGCATGATCACCGCTCATCAAACGTTAGCCCCTCCATGGGCTCATCAGTCCCAGAAATCATAGCAATGTAAACCAAATCTCATTAAAAGTTGCTCAGGATATGGCGCCAAATCCTAACATATCATCCTAAGAGCTCTAAGATATTACCTGAGATCTACTACCTCTGGCTTCAAAGAGCCAGAAATGAGAACAACCTATTGGGCTAATAACCACAAGAGATGGAAAAGTTCCTCAAAAAGATCATTCAGCCATGTTTAATGAGGTGATATGGTTTTAGTGATTTCCAGTCATAGTAAGACCAAGGAGTAGATGTCTAGTCATAGTAAGACCAAGGGTAGGTGTCGTCTGTGGGTGCCTTTCAGATTGAGAGAAATCTTGATTTTGATGACTTTATTGAACAAAGAAACATCAATTGTGAACTATGGGATCCAGGAAATGAACCCATGCCAGAGCCTGAGCCTCCAAGCGTCCTCCAAGTCGAATTAGCTCCTGCCAAAAGGAAATGGAGCCTTTCTCATAAGAGTGATATCTCTTCCAAAGAACCTCCATTGAAGAAGGCCCATCCAAAGGACGAAGATAGGGATGCGTCACACAAAATCTTGGAGCCAAGTCCCATTCAAGACTTCTCTCTTTTTATTCATCAAGTGGGAGACCCAATTACTAAAACTTGTGAGTTCAAACCCTTTTACGTCTCCCTCCGAGTCAATGATTTTCTCCTCCACAATTGTCTACTACACCCAGAAGCCAAAGCCAATATAATGACAGAAGAGGTTATGCAACAATTGGGCCTAAAAATTTCACGAACTAATACCAGAGACAATTTCGTGAAGGGAGTCATTAACAATCTTGAAGCAGCTTTGACTCTTGTCCCAACGCTCCTTTCTTGATAAATGTGATTGTTGTGGACGATGTTAACAATTTCGGGATTATCATCTGTAACGATCTTATTGAGCACTTAAACGGAAGCATTCGCAGAGAGCAGTCCAGGGCTATCATCCCTCATCCTGAAGGAGGACATTATACCATCTACAATGAACCATTTGTTGGATCACCGGTTGAAAACCCCGATGAGATAGATGATCAACTTTTATGCATCAACAACGGTCTAAATGATTGGTTCATTCAAGAAGGAAAATTGGATATGGACATAGTCGAGGAAACGGAAGGAATCTGGACATTAGAATTTGATGGCTCGCACTCAAGTTTTGGATCAGGTGCTGGAATAGTCTTAACAACTCCGTCAGGTGAGATTTTGTACCATTCTTATAGACTCGAATTCCATTGCACTAACAATGTGGCTGAATATGAAGCTTTGATTCTGGGACTCAATTTGGCGATCGACAAAGGAGCCACAATCCTGGAGGTGAAGGGTGATTCAGACCTCATTGTCTCACAAGTTCTAATGAGATTCACAACTAGAAACGAGAAGTTAAAGAAGTATCGAGATGTAGCTCAGACTCTTTCAAAATCCTTCAAAAAGATATCAATTGAAGCCGTTCCTTGAGAAAAAAACCATGTGGCGGACGCTCTGGCTGTCTCAGCTTCCACTTTGCAACCATGTGAAGGACCTCTTCATGATCAGTGCAAAATGGAGGTTATTTTTAGACCTTCTATCCCCGACAATCTAGAGCACTGGTAGGTTTTCGAAGATGATGATCAAATTATCAGATTCATGGAGAATAACAAAGAATTCACAGATACACAAATCAATTTCTTGGCTGATTCTATGAACTTGGAAATCATCAACTTGCAAAACAATACTTTGCCGAAAGGTTGTATTCCTCTGGAGAACCTTTTTGACAGACATGATGTTTTCAAGGGGAAAAGAACCAACAAGCAAGCTGAGGAAGCCTTGGAATTCAACATTGGAACTGAAATGGACCCAAGAACAGTCAAGATAGGAAAGGGGACTACCGAGAAAGAGAGGAAGGAAATACTGGAGCTTATTAGGGAATTCAGAGATACTTTTGCTTGGAACTATGATGAATTAAAGGCCTATAGAGGAGACGTTATCCAGCATGCCATGCCCTTGGTGGAAGGAGCCAAGCCTTTTCGACAGAAGTTAAGGCACATCAACCCGAAGTTAGCTGGGCAGATACAAAAGGAACTCCAAAAGATGGTAGACGCCGGTATCATAGCCCCGATTAGGTATTCTTCTTGGATGTCAAATCTGGTAGTTGTTCGGAAGAAAAATGGTGACATCCGCCTATGTGTTGATTTCCGCAACCTCAACCAGATGTCGTTAAAGGATAATTATCCCCTCCCAAACATGGAATATCTGCTTCAACGAGTCACAGGAGCAGGAATGATGTCAATGCTGGATGGATTCTCGGGATACAACCAAGTTTTACTCAAAAGAGAGGATCAACTCAAGACTGCATTTACTACACCCTGGGGAACTTTTATGTACTTGAGAATGCCATTTGGTCTTATGAATGCAGGTGCCACTTTTCAGAGAGCAATGGACTTTGCCTTTAGAGATCTCATACAAAAAATCATAGAAATTTACCAAGATGACCTCACAGTCGTGTCCAAAGAAAGGAAAGACCATCTCTCCCACCTCAGGATTGTTTTTGAACGATGTAGGAAGTATGGCATCTCACTAAATCCAAAGAACTCTGTTTTTGGGATTGACGAAGGAAAACTATTAGGACACATGGCCTCACCAGGAGGAGTCTCCATTGATCCTGAAAGAGTCCAATCCATAAGAGATGTCCGTCCTCCGGTCAACAAGAAGGCCCTCCAATCTTTTCTTGGAAAAATCAACTTCATCCGCAGATTTGTGCCTAACTTTGCTGAAAGGATAAAACCATTAAGCGCTCTACTAAAGAAGGATGTTGCTTTCAGATGGGGAAATGAGATTGATAGATCTTTTGAAGATATAAAAAACGCCATCTCTCAAGCCCCAGTTTTGATCAGTCCTGATTTTTCACAGGATTTTATAATTTTCTCATTTGCGTCCCAGGACACTATTGCAGGTGTATTGATGCAGAAAGATGCTGACAACTTTGAACATCCCGTGGCCTTTATGAGCAAAGTCCTGAGAGATTCAGAATTGAACTACACCATCACAGAAAAGCAGGCTTATGCTTTGGTTAAATCCCTCAAGCACTTCAGAAATTATGTCGGCTATAATAAAATCAAGGCTTATGTTCCGTATCCATCCATGAAGGATGTTTTGTCACAACAAGACTGTATGGGCACCCGAGGAAAGTGGGTTTCAAAAATCCAAGAGTATGACTTAGAGATAAAACCCACCAAGATAATAAAGGGACAAGGTTTGGCCCAAATGCTGACTGAGAGCAATCATGAAGCCATACAGATGGGTGAAAATGAGCAGGTGAATGTCATAGTCAGTGAACTAGAACATGATGAGTGGTATTCTGACATAGTTTATTATTTGAAAAACTTGTCTTGTCCTGATCACCTGGTAGATTACAAGAGGAGAGCTTTGAGGTTGAAAGCTATGAAGTACTGCCTGACCGAAGACGGACTTGGCTGGAAGAATCCCGATGGCGTTATACTTCGATGCGTGAACAAGGATGAGGCAAAGAAAATCTTGGAGGAATTACATTCTGGGTACTGCGGTGGATAGGTTAAGTAGCTTGAAGGCAAGAGTCAAACTGGCGTAACAGGAGCTTCCCCACCCACTGTCACCTCGATAGGGGGCTCTTTCTATTCAGGGTGGCTAATCCCAAGGGAGACGTCCCTAGGTAATTTGGGGTGTTGAAAGGAAAAGGGTTAGGAGATCAAGGCTAAAAGGTTAAGGTAGATTTTCCCTTCACAGATTACCGCCAAAAAGATAGTCAAAGAGAAGGTATTCCACTGAAAAGGCACCTGTTTGCAAGACAAGGCAATGATAAAACTAAAATGTGCAAACAGTGGTTAGTACTTCAATTTGTCAATGACTATCAATATAAAATACACATGAGCATAAATAAAGGTAATTATTGACGAAGTCAATGATTGCAATAAAGGCTATGGCTCATAATACTACTTCTTCAATAAATACCCAAATGACAATAGTATTCAATGTACAAAATCAACCTTTGAATTATTGCAACGCACTAGTATCATTAATATGCTCACCTATAATGTTGCTGCGTCAAGCCTACTAGGGGTGACGTCAGCCTAGTCCTAGGTTAGTTTTGTTGGACAATGAGGTGGACCTTTTGCTAATTAAGCCAATGAAAATAATTCACACATCAATGTCTATCACTAAGATGACCTAGCCGCAACTTTAATGCCAAGCAAGATTTCAAAAGAGGCAAGACGTCATCTTAGGGTTAGGGTTAGTAAGTCGCTAGGGTGAGTTAGGGTTTCAATTCTTGAAAGCTAGAAAGATTGTTTTAGCACAAAATACTCAACGTTGCATTATTAGACTAGTGCCTTAGGGTAAATGGAGTCAAGGAGCAAGGCTAAAGGCTTGGAAGGATTCAAATTTAAGGACTAGAAGGTTAGGCTTTCTAGTGCTGCAATGGCAGGGCCACAAAGTCAAAACCCTAAGGGGAGGAGGCTCATTCCGGTGTTGCTTAAGCAAGGCCTCATGCTCCTCCCTCTTTCCATAAAACTCTTTGGCAAAAACGGCTAGCTTCAAAACATAAATCTAGGGTTGAAAAGTGTTGTAGGGCCAAGGCTTTTCAAACCCTAAGAGTCAAACCCTAGGTGTAAAGTCAATTAGGCCTAGGACGTCTTCTTTCTTCAATTTATGTTTC
>SNQJ01S0163655.1:4173-25478 GCA_010110895.2 Picea sitchensis | reverse complement strand
GAGTGACCTTGTATCTTCACACTCATTAAATTGGTCCAGAAGAACATTCCTTACGGAGTCCATAGTTAATATATTTTTAGACCCCTTAAATATAAAAATATTGTCAAGTGATCTTGTCTTTGTCACACTCGTTAAAATGATTTTGAATAGACGTCTTTTCGGTGCTAGTTTACCCCTTTTCGAACCGACTAGACTACCTTAAAAAAAGGTACCCTAGTGGAGTCTCCTTTTACGCTTTTCAAACTCTCTAAAAATGAAAAACCGTCGGGCTTACCTTCTCTAGGATCGTTAAAATTACATCGAAGAGCGTTATCATTGTGTCTTATTAACTGCATTTGCATCTCTGCATCTTTGGCCTAATTCCAACTCCATGTTTCTCTCAATTGAACCATCTGAAGCATGCCTTATACGCAAGCCTTGTAGCACTTTGTTTCTGTGTCTTGACACCTTGACCCATGAAGGATTTTTCCCGAGTGTCCTTTTCTCTCATATGTCCCCTTTCTCTAAGCATCAGTTTGTTCCTTGCATTTGGAACTGGTATGTATGTGACACTTGTTCCTCCTTTGTAGCATAGCATTCTTTTATTCTTTTTCAAGCTTTCCAAAATTATTGAAAAAGACAAAAAAATCAAATATACATCAAAAAGAGGAAGGGAAAAGTATTTTCTTTTTGTTGACAGCACAATGAGTCATCCTTGGATGAAGCACATCCTTCCATTTGTTTTTCAAGCTCCAGGATTCAATATGACCTTAGGAAGTTGTTCTCGCTACATAGAGTTGTGTCCTCCTCCGTTTAGTTATCCTTCCAAACACATGGAGAGTTTGTGTTGCCTCCTACATCGTGAACTTATGTCAATGCCATGATTCCTAAGTCTCATCATTTGTCATTCTTTTGTCCAAGGGAAGTTTTACTAATCTTGAGTCGACCCTTCTACAGTTTATCTCTTGTCCTCATGCTCGAGCACCCCTAAATTCTAATCAAGTCCTTGCTCAAAATCAATGAAGTTCTTTGTCTGATCACTGAGATCCTCTTGTCTTTTCCCTATGAGCCGTCAAAGACCTCTGGGTAATGAATTCGTAGACTTATATTACACTCCTACCTGAGTTTTGAAGATTTTGAAGTTGTTTCTTGAGATCTGAAGACCTCATCTCTAGCCATTAGGGGTCATTGGATTCTTGAATATGGATACTATACATGTATATCTTTTGATTTTGAGATGTAGATCCATTGTACACTTCTCACAACTACATTTTATATAGTTATATGACATGGATCTGCAGTGTATTTGATTGGCAACCATGATTTTATTTCATCCCGAGCATGGGTATGCTCGCCTCGGTGAGACAAATTGTTATTTTGTAGATGGCACCTCCTAAACTCTAGTCTCTGGGCTCACTCACTTCATACGTTGGTGAATATTTGTAATGTATTTCGGTCATCAAATGATCTTCTGACCTCAGAAATTAGGGGGCATCTGTTATAACCCTAAATTGCACCAGACATGCATACCTGGCATCAAGCCATCATACTTGCTATCTTTTCCAAGCCATCACTGAAAAACTCTTCTAAAAAAACATTTTTTGAAGGTGTACATTCCCTACACCACTACTGCCCACGTACACACGATTGATGCACCACTACAGCCTATGTACACTCATAAAAAAACCTGAAAAATGAAAATTGCAAAGGGATACAGGTTTTCGGGTCGTTACCTAACCATTTGACCGCCCATAGCCAGTCACCCCAACTGCTACTATATATTTTGGCTTATAAAATTAGGTGTTGGGGTCCCATTCCAAGAAGAAGTAGGAGAGCATAGAAACTCTACCCATTTCAATATTCCCCCTTTGCCCCAATATTTTTCAACCACATTATGAGTTTGAGCCACAATTCCTTCTTCCTCCATTGCAAACTCTTTCCATTTCCTGAGGTAAAACTGAAGAGGAGAAGAATACGTGGAAGCAGTTGGTGCATGGTGAAGAGGATCCTCGGACTGATTTTGAGGAGCATTTTCCGGTCTCATATTGTAAACGACTTTTGTGAGATTAATATAAAGAAATACTTTTTCTGTCCCGCCAAATGATATCTTAAATATTTATGATTTGTTTACATTTTTTGTTATGATGTATAACCCACTAATCCTTATATAGAATGCATGCTTGTAGTTTCTTCTTTGTCTTTTGGTGAATGAAGGTTGGCCTTGGGAGGATATTTTCAATCGAGAAACAACTAAGCGCAAAGGGATTGACACCGGATGTGGAGTTTAAGGTATGCCTACCAAATCCCTATACTTTGTCTTTTATGTATGATTGTGGGTTAATGATGGGATAGTTGTTAAAAGTAGGATAATTTAGACGGTTAGCTTTGATTTCACTTTAGAACCATGGTGTAGTCCGTAGAGGGGTTTTCCCACTATAGCAACACCAAGAAGAGAGTCGTAGTGGCGAGGGAAGTCTTGGAAAGTGATTAAGAGGAGGTAGAGGATCTCTGGGCTATGGAGAAGATTGAGGAAATACTTCACGCGACATATGAGAGGAAGACGAGAGGTTTAAGAGAGGAAATATAAGGCAACACTCTTATCCATATCAGTTTCAATGTGGAACCCATAAAACCATGTGTGACTAACACACCAAGAAGAACACCACCGTTTAGAAAACCAAATTTCAAGAGAAGGAAGACAACAGGGAGTACATCTACAGAAGGAACAAAAAATGGGGGAATTAGTTTAGGAATCAGTAGTCAAGTATCTACACCACGCGGAGGTAGTAAATCAACATTTAAGATGGCATGACATGATCCCACCATCAGGTTACCATACTTCAAAGTAGAAGCATCGGAGGACCTAAAGAAGCACCTGTTTATCTGTGAAAATATTTGGGAAGAAAAAAAGATCACTAACGAGGACACTAAACTTGCACAATTAGCTATCACGCTAAGAGATCGTGCACTAGATTAGTATATGAGTTTAGTTGCAAACAATCCACTAGGGACAACCAGAATGATTGGAGATATCAAGAAGCTGTTGATAAACAAGTTCCAGAAGCTGAGGTCAGAGGATCAATGCATGAACGAGATGATAAAGATCAGACAAAAACCTCGAGAATTGGTATGAGAGATTGACCAGATATTCAAACGACTGAAGGGAAAGATAAAATACGTCATGAGATATATGAAACATAAGCATATGTTCATCAATTCATTGTTACCACAGTTGAAATACCAACTTCGACAACAAAAGTTTTAGATGCAGGTAGAGGCTCTCTAGGTAGCCCTGCAACTGGAAGAAAACCAATATCATAAGATAGGTACAACCATCGAGGATTTGAAGGAGGATATGAAGAAATTAACATTCCAACTAAACCAAAACAAGAACAAGGATAAAATAGAAGTTGTTTGGTGTACCACATGTAGTACAGAACGACACCATAAGAACACATGTCCAACATTCGCGCAGTACATGGCAGAAAGAATTCCAAATCCATTACCAACGGGAGGACTATGGTGCGATATTTGTAAGAAACAAGGTCATGATCCATACCACTACCCAATTATTTAGAAGTACTAGATAGTACCAAAGAGATCATATTGCAACTTTTGCAAGTCAGTAGGCCATGATAAAGATTGCAGAACCATTGACTTTATGAGGGAAAGAACATCAGATGCATATAGGATGTAGGAAGAAATGATGATTGGGCAAGCCACACCTCTGTTTAACCAAGTACCAGACCTGTACAACACTGCACAAAAATAGTATAACACTCTACAACAACCATACAACACTACGTAGTCGTAGTATAGTACCGTGCAACCATACTATAATACTGTGTAGTATAACCAGGTGCCTAAGTATAACACATCGCAAAGGGATAGAGATGGATACAAAGGTGGAGGAAGAGAAAGAGGAGGGTTTGGAATAGGTAGAGGACCAGTGGTATGTCACAATTTTCAACAATCGGGACACTATGCAAGAGAATGTCCACTTTCACCAGGGACTTGTATGTATTGTTGCGCATCAGATCATGAAACAAAAGAATTCCTGACACTACTAGGGAAGATCCAGGAGAAGAGAAATCAGAACAATTAGAATGTTCAGTGGATTTAAGAAGAAGTGAGGGATTAAGGAAGAAACATCAACATAGTTACATGGGGAGGAGCTAAAACAGGAAATGACACAGTACGACAAGAGCCATCACAACACCAATGGGTGAAGAGGAATGTCGAACCAAGGAAGTAGTTTGATGCGCAGAACGAAAATGAGATATTCAAGCAAGCCAAACAAAAATCCCTGAAGTCACACATTGCAATGAAATCAATTGCACAACATAATAAGGAAGTACTAGAGTATGATATGCCTCCATCGTTGGATCACACCAAAGAAACACAACCCCTGGGAAATGTAAGTATGATTAAAGGAATTTTGGAATCATGTGTAAAACTACTCAATGATCCATCATATGTTAAAATATTACAAAATATTCTAGAAATATGTAGCATAGAAGAAGAAGGAAAGCTAGAATAAAAACAATCAATCATCTACATACAAGGAGGAGAATAAGTAGAGAATTCAGGTTGAATGCCAACATTGGAGATTTCAACATGGGAGATATTATACTAGATTTAGGATCCGAAGTAAATGTACTACCCAAGAAGACATGTAAATGTATGGGAGAACCCACATTAGGATATTCACATGTTCAGCTGAAACTAGCAAACCAACACAAAATTCTATCAATTGGAAGACTAAACGGAGTAATGGTAAACCTGGATGGAGTGCGGACTAAAGTTGACTTCGAATTAATTGAGATAGTGGATGGCACAACACCTTATCTAAAATTGCTTGGATTGGATTGTGTGTTTGATAACCATTCCCTAATCAACTTAAAGACGTGGAATATGGTCTTTGAGTCAAGAGAATAAAAATTAATTGCACCATTGGATCCATCAGAAGGGGAAAGGTTTGTAGAGCCTACTTGCTTGGACCTGGAGGAAATTAATTAGTTGTACGGAACAAATGCACGAGATGATGATTATGTGAACCCAACTTCATATGGGGTACTTAGTTGGAGAAGCATCACCTCATGCACATCAAACTCATATAAGAGATTAGAAAATTGGCAGGAGAGGTTACACAAAGTCTCCACAAGAAGATGCGCAAGAATAGACCGCACAGTAAGATGGGTAGGTACATAGATAAGGGAACCTCCCAGCTTCCATGGGGTGAATGATCTAGAAACATTATTAACATGGTATGAAGATGAAGTGTTATAAAGTAATATGATCTTATCCCTAGATATAGAACTCATGAAAACACTTGCGAGATGGCGGGGTTCACACAAATAAACAGTCAAGGACTGCTATCAATGTAAGCAGTTACTATGCATTAGGTTTGGCACAGAACAAGGAAGAAACCAGATGCATAAATATGATGGATAGGGGGCACCAACAGAACACTTGGACAAGTGCAGTGTTATGGAAAATGACACCACTGAAGGAATGGCCTCACCATTTCGTGAAAACATTAGAGGGCATCCCAACAAACTTGTATATAGACCAGGAACTATGCAGAGGAACTACGAGATGGATAGTATTAAAACATAAATTTACATTCACTTTCTAATTTGAGCATGAGAACCCCAACATAGACGCAACACTTAAACAAATAAGAGGGGTGATATTCATTGAGGAACTAGAAGTTGAACTCATGACAGAGGAACAACAACAAAACAAACAGATAGTGAAATAACTATTGTCATGCTACCATGTGCAGGAAGAATCACCAGAGGAATATGACTTGCACAATATTCAAATTGAGGAAGTTGAAGGCGAGAGAGAAGTGGAAGGTACACCTCTAGAATTAGAAGTAACTACTACGTCGATCAAGGTGAAGAAAGTCAACATTGGGACAGGTGAAAATCCCAAAATGGCCACCAGTGGAGACTATTGGGATGAGAAAACAGTGGAAAGTATAACAGAGTTACTACACGAGTACAACGACATGTTCGCAACAATGTTCACGGAAATGAAAGGCATAGTCGAAGAGCTAGTAGAAATGAATATACCACCCAGAGCTGAGGCAAGACCGATCAGACAACGACCATACAGACTAAACCATATCTATAAGAAAAAAGTCAAAGTCGAGATCGATAGGATGTTGGAGGCTGGAATCATAGAACCTGTAGAGGATTCTGAATGGGTAAGCCCAATGGTAGTTCAAGAGAAGAAACAAGGGGAGATAAGAATATTTGTCGACTTGAGGAAGTTGAATGATGCATTCCTACATGACCCATTCCCTACTACGTTCACAGATGAAGTGTTGGAGAATGTATAAGGACATGAAGCTTATCCATTCACCGATGGATTCTCAGGATACCATCAAATCAAGATAGCACTAGAAGATAGAAACAGGACCATTTTTTCAACATAATGGGAATCCTACTAGTATATAGTCATGTCATTTGGATTGAACAATGCACCGGAAATATTCTCCAGAGTATTTATAGTGTCATTCAAGGAATTCATCCACCGATTTCTAGAGGTATATCTGGACGATTGGATAGTCTATAGCCTGTTGAAGGACCATGTAGAGGTCTTGCAGATGATGTTAGAAATATGAAGACCATTCAATATATCATTAAATATAAATAAGTGAATCTTCGAAACACCTTTTGGAATACTATTGGGCCATATAGTATGCAAGCAATGCTTTCTACTAGATCCTTCCAAGATTGCAGTAATTGTTAACCTGCCACTACCAAAAATAGTCTTCCAATTGAGAGTGAAATTGGGACACATAGGATACTACAAAAAAATTATAAAGGGGTATGCACAGATCACTGTGCCAATGGAAAAATTGCTAAGAAAAGACACAAAGTTACAGTGGAATGAGGATTGTCAGCACGGTTTGGATACTATGAAAGAGAAGATGGTAACCAAACTAATACTAGTATTCCCGTATTGGGAAAAGACATTCCACATACATGTAGATGAATCAACCATAGAACTTGGAGCTATTCTGGCATAGCTAGGAGTAGGAGAATTGGACCATCCTATAGTATTTGCTAGTAGAAAAATATGAGAATCGGAGCAGAACTACAATACCATAGAGAGGGAAGGCTTAGGGATGGTCTACGTTCTTCAGACGTTCAGGCATTATTTATTGGGAAAACATTTCAAGGTGTTCACATACCATTCAACGGTCAAATACCTCATAAACAAGCCAATGTTGGGGGGGAGAATTTGTAAATGGTTATTGTTGTTCCAAGAATTTGACTTTGAAGTGATAGTCAAACCAAGAAAGTTGAATGCAGGACCTAATAGCCTATCAAGGATCACTAATGGGGAGGAACCCATGAATCTAGAGGACAACTTTCCCGACACACAGTTATTTTCAGTTCATATAGTCGATGAATACTTTGCACACATCATCCAGTACTTCAGTACAGGGACTGCGCCACATGAATACAACACTTCGCAGAAGAAAAATATGGTAGTCAAGGTTGCAGATTACTAATTGATTGTAGGACACTTATAAAAAATGGGTGCATATAGCATCTTGAGAAGATGTGTGCTAAAACATGAAAGACCAAGGATCTTAGCAGAAGACCATGAGGCAATACTAAGAGGACATTATGCAAGAAAAGATACCGCATAGAAGGTATTGCGTGCAGGATTATGGTGGTCGACCATTCACAGAGACTCAAAGGACTACTTCCATAAATGTGATGTATGTCAGAGAGTTAGTAAACCGAATAGAAGGGACGAGATGCCCCTCATACCATAAATAAATTTGCAGGTATTCGACAAATGGGAAATATATTTTGTGGGACCAATCAACCCACCAGCAAAAAGGTCAGGAGAGAGGTACATTATTAGTGTGAAAAAATAACTGACAAGATGGGAAGAAGCAACACTAGTAAAATATTTCAGTGTCGAGACAACCACACACTTCCTGTTTGAGAAAGTGATCACTAGATTTGGTTGCCCAAAGATTTTGATGAGTGATGAAGGAACTCACTTCATCAACAACACTATTAAGGCTATGACTGAGGATTTTGAAGTTTATCATCAAAAGAGTACACCATATCATCCTCAATAAAATGGAATAGTGGAAGCCTTTAACAAAATCCTTGAAAATGCACTAATGAATATTTGCAAAATTAATAGCGATGATTGGGACTTGAAGATACCAACAGTACTGTGGGCATACACAACCATGTGTAAAAAATTGACAGAACAAACATCATTCATATTGGTATATGGACAAGAAGAAGTGGTGCCCTTAGAATGTTTGGTACCTAGTCTGTGCATAGCAACAATTACAAACATGATAGAGTAGGGCGTAGTACAGGAAAGACTAAATCAGCTGATGATCATGGAGGAAGAGAGGATTCTAGTATGGTTTTACCAAGAAGTATGGAAAGCAAGGGAAAAAGCATGCCATGATAGACATATCAAGAGAAAGGATTTCAAGGAAGGAGACTTAGTCTTGGTGTATGACAGTAAATCCCTTCAACACCCAGGAAAAATCATAATGCATTGTTTAGGACCATACGAAGTAAAGGCTATCACAGATGGGGGAGCTATACAATTGAAGGATTTAGGAGGAACACAACTAAGAGGGATGATGAATGGGAGTCAATTGAAGTTGTATAGGTATAGTTGACCTCCTAACACTTGAATATATATATATATATATATATATATATATATATATAGAAAAATATACAAAAGATACTACACCAAATATCAAAAGATATCAACATAGGCATAGTGCGCTGAAAAGAGAATGAGTGCATGCACTTAGAAATGATATCACGATGGAGAAAAGACCAACGGTCACTAAAAAGAAGAAACAATGGGAAAGGAGGGTAAGACAAATATCCTCCAATGGACGACGACTATCAAACTTAAATGACAAAAATTATCGACGGGACGTCGCATTAATCACTCCAACTGGAAATAACAAGGGAAATCAATGGCAAGTACGCAGGAAGCACTGGTCCAATTAAAACACAAATTGGGTAACATCTCTAAGAATATTCAGATGATTCCTATATAAGATAGTACGCAGGATTGGGGAGGTTATTGAGAAATTAAGAAAATTAGAGATCAATAGAGTATACAGAGCCGAGAGTGAAGTTTGCAGAGGTAACAGAGGCCACTATGTTCAATGGAAAACACCCTTAACCCCATGGCACCACCCAAACTAGGAGAACCAAGCCAGACTAGAAAATGACTCTGAAGCAACACCAAATCACCATCGCAAGCACAGGGAATCAAACAACAACCACCCAGCCTCTAGAAGTCGTCAATGTGGACAAAATTTCATTGCCCGATATGACACCAGGAAGCCCCACACCTATTATGGATGAAACCCAATAGAAAACACTAGTGGGCATGGATAGTAATGCGCCATAAGGGTGGAAGGGACAACAGGCTGAGGATGCAGGAAATCATTCATACTCGAATACCCTGAATAAGTCCCGAGATTTAATGGGATGGTCCTAAACTAGGAATAAACAACCTAGCCAGAAAGGTCACACACAACCACACCAGAACAACCACAGTAGGGCACAATGGAAGATGTCACTGGCCGATCAGATGAGCATGCCTAAGAGAGAAAAATGGAGGATGGAACCTTGATTTAGCCACCACAACGGAAGGGAAAACAACCAGTAACAAGGTCACCGCACAGGTAGGCCGCCACAACTATTGTCTTGTCGAACATTCCAGAAGGGGTACGTATCGCAAGAAACATGTTAGGTCATGTGGAGAAATTGGGGTACTCATACCATAACATGATGGACATAAACAAGTTCTGAGAGTTTTCCAAGAAAGTTTACCTACAAACTGTGGGTATAGGACCCTTTGGTGAACCAATTAACAAACTAGTCTAGTGGGCAGTTGGACTAGAAAAAACTAGGATTGTAGACCTATTGGACATCCCACACTTTTGGATGGGCCAATACGCAAACAACTGCATCAAGCAGCTGATGTAAGTTTCCCATGAAGGATACCTATGGCTGGAACGGACCGTCTCAATAGATGTAGAGCTCATTACATACATCACAGGGCTTCCATCATGGGGGGAGACACCTGTATAGTTCCTTGATGAAAAAACCAAGGAGAAGGCACTGACCGAGGAAATGAAGAAAAAGTATGGTACAGAAAGGGTCTCACACAGAATCATAATCAAGTGTATTAGTGACTCAGTGACAAGAATGGCCATAAAAATTATGGCATGCAAATTACTCAGGAAATGTTGCAAGGAGGAAGTCCCTACCAAGGTTTTCACATCTGCAGCTTAGTGTGCGGAAGGCACAACACTCAGCTGGGCCCCATATTTGTTGAATATGTTTCTGGAAGATTTCAAATATGCATAGGACTTGGGGACATAATTTAACTATTCATGGCTACTCATCCTAATCACCTTGATCGAATGGAAGGATCCTAGGTATTCATTCTTTTTCATAAGACCTAATCCTTACCATGCAACACGATACCTATTGATGGGGTGCGCTTCAGACCCCAAGAACAAAAAGGTGAATGTAAGCATATTCGAAGGATATTATACTGACCTACAAGAGAGCATCACCAACACTTGGCGAGTTACACTGGAAATGATCACACAGTATCAAGGAATAGATAAATTCAAAGAGACTAGGAATTCAATGTGGATCCAAGCACGAAAGAATCCTGAAAATCAATGGATACAATTGTGTTACTGCATCAAGGAGGAGGACATAGAGATGGCCATCAAGGATTGGAATGATGAATCGAGGATTCTAGTCCAGAATCAAGAAATGCCCATAGATATGGAGGCAGAGGTAGGGTAGGAACAAACACCTATAGAAGAGATAGCATTGCCCAAGAAGACAAGGATAGGTCAGAATAAGGCACAATGGAAAAAAGGGGGATGTCCAAGAAAGGCACCCAGGTGGGGAAGAAGAAAAACATGCAGGAGGGGAATAAGAACAACACCCAGTTGCCCTAGGTACATCAGAAAAAGACTGAGACAACACAAGGAACCACATCAAGTACTACTCAGCAGGAGCAAGGCCAAACCAAGAGGCCATTCATACAAACAGGGGGTGAACATAGGAAATCTAAGGCACACAAAACGCCACCAAAATATATGATCACGGAGGATGACGTGGACCTTGTGGCCCAAATGGTCTAGGATCTAACAATGGAGGATTTTGACGATGCTCAATTCCAAAGGGATAGGATTGAGGAGGAGTTGGCAGACATGATATAGCTCCTCCAGTAGATCAAAGAAACACAGGGGGTCGACAAAGGCATAGAAGAAGTCCCATCAGCATCACAAGTAGGATTCAAGGCTAGATCGAGCAAGCAGGACATGATCCAGATGATCGCACAGTCGGGCTTGACATTTCACATCACACCCAACATGCTTCACATGGATGAAATCGTGGGGCAGAAACCCTTGAAGGATTTGGCCCAAATACAATTGGTAATGATGCGGATACCAACCAAGGCCTTGTATAAAGTGCAAGTTAGCATCGCGCAGGAGGTCTCGTCGCGTGCATGCACTGACACAACGTAATTGCATCAAACAAATGATAGTAAATATGGGTTGGAATTGATAATCAATCAAGTCAAGATCAAAACCAAGGATGAGAAAGACCATGCAGATAGGCCGGAACAAGGATTGGCGGTGGCATATGAGAAAATTCCAAAGAGCGCACAGGCAGGAGAGCTCATAGGGATGCAACAGATTGATCAGATTGTGTAGACAATCGATCAATACATACAGGATATCGAGAACCTATGGGAACATCTCGTATCTACCACTCCACCAGAGATGATGGAACAAAGGAAGCTGGAAGCAAAAATATAGATAAATGAGATGGAGCGACAAGTCCACGCGGTGGTCGACTTGTTCGAGAAGTTAACAAAACTATGGGAAAATATGGAAGAGGATTAACAGGTCCAACAGTGGGACCGAAAAGGATATGAAGAAACTGTAGGAAGAACTCATAGCTGTGTAAACATAGAAGAAGGAGTGCCAAGATCAAATGGAACCACTCTAGGAGTGGGAAACAAAGTTCATTGCGTAGGCGGAAGATGCAAAGAAGAAAATGGAACAAAATCAGGCAAAGTGTGCAAACATGATCAATGACGAGATTGCAGTGCAGGTATTGTACACACTCAGGGAGAAGACCACGTAGGATCAAATGCAAGCAAAGGAACTCATAGAGAAGTTCCAAGCTATCGCAGGAGAGATTGAAGAAGAACATAAGGCTTAGGTGGCTTAGGATTATCCACACGTAAGTGTTGGGGGGATGTTGGATGCAAGCCGGATCATAAATAAAGGCTATTTTTTGGAGGAGAAGCATGCAAGAGGAAAAAGACAGCTAGAAGGAAAAGCAACTCGTGCAAGAGAGGTAGGCGAAGTGCGCATGCATGGAATACCTAACGACATTAGGGTTAGGGTTTTTTAATGCATTGTAATGGCTGGTGATTTGAGGTTATAAATAAGTAGTACTTAGGAGAGGAGGGAGGATTGACACAGAGGGAAAAAGGGAGAAAGAGTATTGTAAGAACTGTATGATTCATTAAGTTGGTGAGCTAAGGAAGGAGTGAGCGACTGGATCAAGGAAGGAGTAAGCGACTGGATCAAGGAAGGAGTGAGCGACTGGATCCTGAGGGTTATATCGTAGGTTGAGGATCCTGGTGTGATCTAGTCAGCCTCGCAGGGATCGATGATCCCATGGGAAAGAGGGAGAACTAATATTGTAACCATGCGTGGCGTGAGGTATTTCCAAACTATAATAAAATATTGAGAGCAAGATATTTGTAGATGTAGCCTAGGAGGGGGTGAACCACGGTAACATTGTATTATGTGAATGAATGAATGCATTTTTGTGTCTGATTAGATGATGAATGTTAATTGAATGAAGTAACTAAGTATACCTGCTATTCCACATGCATGCATAGAATGAACATTATAACTAGATGTTTGATGGACTGAATAAAGTTTACGGTGCACAACCACGAATATCGCTTAGTCTCAGGTTGAAAACACCTGAGTATTGCAGCCACCCATAGATATATCTCGAGTGAGACTACATAGTACACTCTACGTGCTAGCCTTATGGGTTACCAGAGGGGCCAATAGTATTTAATGGATTTTGTTGGGAAGATTCTTAGTTCTAAACCATGGTCAAACTGTGATGGTCAATGAGAATTAGAGTACCCCCTAAAGAATATTCAATACCAATAGAAGAAGAGTAGATAAATACATAAACCAAGAGATATGCAAAGAGAAAAGAGGAGAATGCACTAGGCTCTAGGGTTCTAAAGAAGAACTAAAGGATTAAGTTATTCTAGTCAAAAGGAGAGAACAAGATAAAAGATCTCTCAAAGTTTGCAGAAAACATGACCTGAGTAGAAGGTCACGATCGTGATGCTGAAGGAGCATCTAATAAACCTTGCAGAGGTTGTGACAAAGAAATGATCTCTAAGAAATCACAAAATTTCCCTAGCGATATCATGGCTTGGCATGGGGGTGGCTAGAGAGCTAAGAATTAATTCCTCTGATCCTACAGTTGGGTGGAAAGGAAAACACCCATATTCAGTTGGTCAGTGATCGATGGTAATAGATAAGTATTTCATACACCCTTTGTACTATAATTGAAATGCATGATTTGAATGTTTGTAATTGTGATAAATTGTGCCTCGTGTGAAATTAATGGTAATAAAGCTCACTGTTCTTTTGTAAACTATTGTATTTTAATGGTTGTAAGATGACAAGTTTTTCCTCTGAGATGGTTGGGAAATCCCCAAGGTGTTTTCCCAAGGATCAATTTCACAGTTCCAGAGTTGGGGAAGATTCTACGGGACTACTACAGTCCCGTTGATCCCTCGAAAATACCTTTCCCTATTTTAGAACTTAATTTCTATGAATGGAAGATGCTTCCTTAAAATGAGTCATACAAGGGACCACGAGCGCATGCCTGCGACCTTAACCAAATATTGGATAAGAGTTATGAGTGTAGCCTCTGAAGCTTGAGAATGTTCCATAGGACCAGGTCCATGGAACCCTTTGCTACACTAAAAAAGGAGCTAAGTTATTCGGGATTCTCGGAGTCCGGAGCTCCGGGGTGAATGAACATTGCAATGTCCAAATGCATCGAACGTGACCTGTCGGACTGGAAACTTGGCAGTTGACCAAAATTTGGTGGTCATTTACCCATTATTGTGGGATTCATCCCCTTGTTAAACCCTGATTCACTTCTTGGACACAAAGTAATGCGAGCCGTAGATTTGAGGGTATTGAGGATCTCCCATGACTGTGGGATCTAAGTCATGGTCAATCCAACGTTCACCACTCTAGGAGAACAAGATTGTTAAAGGGGAGAAACCCCTGAATTCTGAAGTCACAAACCGACGAGGACCGTCAATCTGAGGATGTTTCAAGATCTCCCCTAACTATTGGATCTAATTCATGGTCAGTCTAGCATTTACCACTTCAGGAGAAAAAGAGTGTTAAATGGGCAAAACCCTCGAACACCAAATTCGTGAAGTGACGAGGACCGTGGATCTAAGGATCCTTTAGGACCATTCTCTACTGTTAGATCGAGCCTAGTGAAAGGATAGCGTAAATTACTCCAATGAAGTCTTACTCTGGGAGGTTCAACATGTTGGTGAATGAGAATATTGTCAGAGCGTTGAAGGCCAAAGTGACATGGCATGCTAATGTCATCTAGGGTGACGTGGACCCATAGTAGGTGTTCCACGTGTCACCTTTATTCGTCACTTTCACATAACTTAAGTGTGAAATATACCTTGACATGTTTCACGAGTTCAGTGGGATATATGTCACCCTTGTCTTTTGCCAAATGTCTTCCGTTGAATCAATCCAAGGAATATTATGGGTCATCTAATCATTATTCGGCTCTTCGGCTAAACCCCACTTCAGGGGATTTCATATGCAAGGCGTAGAGTTTTCCTGAAATGTCGAAGGCCAGAGTGGCATCAAAAGACGATGTGGACAAAGTAAACAGTGGAGTTCGACCATGTGAGAGAGCCACTGCATGTCATCACATGGATAAGCCACGTGTCCTATTGATTTATCATATGTAGTATAGAGTTGGAGAGATGGGTACCACATGTCAATGTGGCATCATCACCATGTATCTATCTGGTGGAATATGGTAGTAGGGACACCCATGCAGAAACACCACGTATGCAAGAGGGACCCACTCCTGGAGTTCAAGACTTTAGAACTCCAGGTGTTTAAAGTGCTTAGACACAAGCTCCAAAAAGGGTCGAAGGGCCAGAGCCACATGGTAGGACTTCGGGGTTTGGAACTCTAGAGGATTTTCAAATAGAGAAAAGTGGTTAAAGGGTCAAAGCGTCGAAGTGTCAAAGAACCAAAGTTTCCCCTGTTGTAATGTCGAGCTCCAATAGGACGGGCCCACGTGCGTCATGGTGATGTGGTGTGTCTGTATAGATTCATGTGGAATTGTGGGATTGGACATGAATTATGTGTGGTACCCCACCCCTATAGTCAAGTCCAAGTGATTGGTTAAGTGTCGGTTAATCTTAACCGTTAGATCAAAAAGTGGGCAGAGCTCCATTGTAGATTCTAGAGTAGAGAGAGGCTTCGGGTCTCTGGGAAGCTTTAACGTTGTACAAAAGAGAATGGAAAGGCTCAAGTCTAGAGGAATAGGTTCTAGCATCAGTTGCATGGTAAGGTAAAAATGGAAAAACAAGAAGCATCGAGGTTTTTAGAGCGAATAAGCCCGCAACGACTCGACATATATTTTCCCCTATAAACCCTTCTTCCATGGTCATGCCATTTCCAAAGGATGAAAATCAGGACCATGACATTGCCATGTTGGATCGTACAAGGAAAGTGAAACCAAGTGGATTCCACATGGTGAAGGAGGTGGCCATTGGCCAATGACACCCCGAACAATTTAGAAGTCCTTAACTCTCGAACCAAAACTCAATTTTGGACAAGCTTCTAGTCGTTGGAAAACTCTCAGAGAGCATAAGGCAATGGTACCTCTCTCTGAAGAACTTAGAGAAAAAAAAATTATATCCCATCCCTTAAAAGGGTATTTAAGGGATTGGGTGTGTTACAAAGTGGTATCAGAGTGGGAAACAACACTTGGCTTGCTTGGTCTCACGAAAGATTCAAGTGATTATTTGTCTTTCTTAGAAACATTTAAGGGAGAGGGAAACTTCCCTACCCTATCTAGCNATTTAAGGGATTGGGTGTGTTACAAAGTGGTATCAGAGTGGGAAACAACACTTGGCTTGCTTGGTCTCACGAAAGATTCAAGTGATTATTTGTCTTTCTTAGAAACATTTAAGGGAGAGGGAAACTTCCCTACCCTATCTAGCGGATCATGATTCAAACATAGACCTGGATGAGCTAGAGAACAGTCATAAGACTAGTTTACCAAGTCTAATATGAGCTTGTTGAGAGTATTACTGCCATATGGAAATTATCGGGATAAGTTCCTTGAGGAGAAGGATGCAGATTAAAAATTCGGTTGGGATTTTATCCAATGAGATTGAATCATGCTAGATTGTGGTAGAAGAAGCCTATCATTTATTTTGAATAAATGATATATGGTCCTACAAAAGTGGGATTATGCTAAGGGGCATTAATAATAAAACTTGGATGAAAATGGCATAAACCTATTTTAAGGAGTACTTGAGCCCAGAAGGAAAATGGACTGAATAGGTGGTAGGAATTTCCTAAAAAGTGGGCTTATGAAGCCTCTATTGATTAAAAGTGTTGATTAAATGAAGGATTTGGAATTGGGAGAACAATCCTCAATGTATAGAGGCATTATTGGAAGTAGGTTAAATCATCCTACTTGACCTGTCATAACTGAAAAACTTCCTACTGGGGTAATCACTCTTTGTAAAATAAAAAAAGTCACGTGGACTGAGAATGAACCCCATGGAAGAACTAAAATGACATGAGCAAGTTCAAAAGATCATGGCTTTTCTAGGGAAGTGTGCATCCCTATTAACTTAAGGGCATGTTTATGTAAGAGGAATAGGTCTGGTAACCATTTTTTGAAAATGGAGAGCATGCAAAACTCTCTAGTTCTGAAGGAAATTGAGAAACACATTTGTTTCTGGGTACAACAATGTTTGGGCAATTTTTTTCTAATCAAGCTAATAAATAGAGTTGTATAAATATGGAGTGATTGAGTGAGAAATCACAACAACCTCCCTTTTTTGGTGGATAAAAAACTAATCTACCAACATTTCTGTGGGAGGAGGGGAGTGACCTTCGTCCCTAACTGTTACTAAACAAAAGGAAGAATTTTGGGTGTAATGGTTAAGGTTGATCTACATTTACAACCTATCTTCTGTTTTAATGAGAATAGGAAAAACAACTAGAACCTGTTATCACATAAACTTGTCAAAACTTTGGGGTTTTGTGTTTTCTACCTAGGTCTGTATTTCTGCATGTCTCTTCTCTTTTTGCAGACCCAATCATAAGTTTTTCCTCTTTTCTTGTAGTTTTTTCTTATGTCTACCTTCGTTCGTTTGATCGATTTGTTTTCTCTAAGATTGATGAATTATCTCTTCACCTCTGTCACCAATCATTTTGTTTTCTCAAGCCCTTAGTCAGTCACCCAGGTAATTATACATAGGTCACAGTCATGAACACAAAGAAAAACACTTGAAGTGGTCTGATGCGGGTTCAAATCAAGCGAGAGAGAAAGATCAGTTTTCAATAGCGGAGATCCATCAAGAAGATCAAATCAATGGCCATTAGGCGATCTGGATCATAGAGTTGCATGAAGTATAGAATCAGAGTTCTGAAATCATGAGGCCAATCCTAACAGTTGATCCTGGGAAGGACACGTGGTGCACGATTAACATAAGTCGCAATTTCGCGAGTGAGAGAAGTCAAAGAGCAGAGTCTTTAGAACTCGTGAAATGTGAAATCATGAAATGATTTGGGTCATTGGGAAAAAGGTAGATCAGGGTCGTTCGATGCAAGGGGACATGTGTCACTCAATCCAAGCAATCATGATTCCATAACTTGGGGATTTCAGCATGAAACACAGTCTGAACTCGTGAAATGCGAAATCCTGAAACACCTGGAAATTAGGCCCACGGTCACAGTCCAGGGTCATATAGAAGTAGGGTTGTAAATAAAGGTAGGCATCTTATTGAGTGGTAGGTAGACAAGGCCATTCAAGGAGATGATCATGGTCATCATATTCAAAGTGAATCTGACCGTTGATTTAGATGGGCAGTTTCACAATTTCGAGCATCGAGATATTTGAAATCAAGGGGAGTAATAAATCTTGAAATGAGAAATCCAAAAATTTCATATGGGATAAGCACAAGGTCTGTGCCAAAGGCCGAAAGATTTTGTATTTTTCACAAAGGAAGATCTGCATGGTCTCGAGGCACCGAAATTAGCTCAAAGGAGTCGTGAACGTCTCCCAGAAAATTCATGGGTGTTAGATTTTGTCCTGATCCCGATGAAAGTAGTTAATGGAAATGGGGAAGTTGGTTGAAACCTCATTTCACCACATAAATGGAAAGCATTGAAAACTTGGTCGTGGAGGGAAGACAGTCAGCCAAAAGTTCCTCTGACATGGATTTTCTTGTGAAGCCCATACTGATCTAATCTTGCATCTGAAAAAAGAATGCAAGTGCAACCTAATAGAAGAAGATGCAGAGGCCAAGCCTTGAATGCAATGACCAGAACGCGCTTTTGAAGAGAGCTAGTAGTTTTAAGTATAAATAGTTAGTTTGGATATTTTTTTATGGTTGATGGTTGAGCTAAGCTCCTGTATTGTAAACTTTTAATGAAGCCTCTGGTTCTTCAGTTATGTTTTTCCATTTGATACTTCTTGTTTAATGATAGTCGGGTTTCTTATCATATCTTTTTCTTCTGATATTAGAGAATCGATAATGGGTGATGCAGTCGAGTTGTTGTGACTATATTGTTATGTATGTTTGATTGCAATATTGTTAGGACATTTTTTAGTTTCCTGAAGTTTTGGGCTCAAGAAGGTCTTATATTCAAAGCTTTTCTTCCTTTGGCTAATGGAAGACCCGATATCCATAGCATACCTCTACATTTCCTCACCAGTTCTTCCCCCTACTCACCCTTTACTACAACTTACTAATTGAAGTTAAAGCAATACCTCACTTTCTCATGCATCGCCTGGTTCAGATTTCTGAGTTAAAATGATATTTTCTTGAGTCTGTGCCCATTTGAACTCCTTTAATTTATTCTTTGTGAAATACAAACTGATGGGTACTGAGCTTGCCTCTGTTGCAATCCAGAGGTGACTTCTAGTGCTGACATTTATGGCTCCACTACTAGGGAAGAATTGAAGATTTTCCCTGGTATTGAACGACAAATCTTACTAGTTATGAAGGTGCATCAAAACTTAGTACATCGAGATTGCAACTGTGCACCTGGCGACTCCACTATGATGACTCCATTGTTTCAGCTGTGGATTCCATAGGTAGACACACAAGGTCTAATCCATAGTTGCTTTTAGCAACACCTGAAGTTGACCCAGAGAAAATTATCAGAAAGGGAAAGGCCCTTAGAGAAGGTACTTCTACTGCTAAACCATGTATTTCTGATGATTTTCGTTGTCCTCCTATAGAAACTCCGATATCAACTTCTCATTTTCTTATTATACCTTTTGTTGGAGTTTCCTGAAGTTTAAAGTTTGGGAGTGTTCCTATTGAGTTTTATCCTCCTGGTTTTGGATTGGAAGGAGAAATCATTGTCACTCCTATTTCCCCTAAATGTATACCTTGGTCTAGAACCAGGACCTCAAAATATTTTCCTACCCCAGGATTTACCACCCCTCCTCTTATCACAGTTTTTTGTTTTACAGCGAGGGAAACCTTTCTTCCCTCAAGACTTGAAGCCTTTTCTCTGAATCCTCTATTGTTTCTCTTTCCTCCAGGAGGCTCAGTTCCAATTTATCATGTTCAAAATCCATCCCCTCCTAATTATCCTCCACCTATTATCCCTATGACAGGTGCTAATCCCCCTAGAAACAGAATGGATGTCATGGTGGCTGCTAGATATGCCCCCTTGGTCTTTCCTCAGCCTCTTAATGCCCTCCCAGTTGGTGTCTACCTTAAGTAATTGCCTAAGTTTACGAGGGAAGGAGATATTACTGTAGAGGATCACCTTGCAACTTTCTATAGTTATGATGATAACTATGTCATAGTAGATGAAGATGTATGGATGAGGATTTTTGTCCACAATCTTGATGGAGAAGCCATAAAGTGGTTCAGAGCCCTGGCTCTTGGATCCATCACTGGGATTGAGGCTCTAGATGATGTCTTCTTAAGACAATGGGGGGATAAAAAGGAATTCATTTATTATATCACAAAGTTCGGGTCCCTAAAGAGAAAAGAGGGAGAGTCTGTCTCTGACTTCTCCAAAATATTCAACAAAATGTATAATAAAATCCCTACTAAGATAAAGCCTATGAAGGCCTCTCCCAAAATTATCTATGCTAGTGCTTTTGACCCTGACTTATGCCTCCTATTAAGATAGAGACAAGCTACCTCCTTGGCTCACATGCAAGATACAACCCTGGAAGTAGATTCTAACATATTGGTAGTTGACCGACTCAGGAATAAGGTTGACAGAGACAGAGGAAGGGAAATATCTAAACCTTCAACCTTCAGTTCCTCTACCCTCCCCCCTCAAATGGACGAAGTAACCAATTTACTAAAATCACTTTCAACTAGAATGGAAAGGTTGGAATTAGAAGGGAAGAAGACATACAAAAATCCTCAAAATGTTGATAACAGATTCAACTTCAGGAGGCCGAATAACAATGCTCCTTAGATTATGAAAAGAGAGCCTTGTAATAGAGATAGGGATGATCAAAAAGTCCAAACCCCTCTTCAAAACAACCTTGTTGCAGATGATGGTGGAGAGGAAGAAGACCCTGACACATAAATTCATTGTCTTGAAGACACATCCCCATCTCCTCACTTAACTCAATCAACATACAAGGAGTCTCTCATGGACATTCAATTAAACGATTTGAGCAAGGGGGATAAGGTGATCAACAACCCAAATAAATACAACCTCAGGTCAAAAAATAAAGAAGGAAATCTTGATGTTCCTGATCATCCTACCAGAGAAGAAAAGTATACCAAAGTTGTAGCAGATAGTAGCAAAGGTAAGAAAGCACAAAATCCCCCACCAATAGCTAAAGGTCCTATCCCAGAGGTAAAAGAAATTATGAAGCCCCCTCCTATTTTAACTTTGAGAATGAAATTTAGAATATTAGGATCCT